>JAHRHZ010000129.1:429636-444869 GCA_024137785.1 Ginglymostoma cirratum
GGCCTGCTGTGTTCATCCAGCTCTACACCTTGTTATCTCTGTAATCACACCTGCTGTGCTGGTGTGGGGGTGGGAATTGGGTGGGGGGAGGCAGCTGCCAAGGACTGGGGCCTACGGCGTGGGATCGCTGATGCTGCTTGGGGTCTGAATGCTTGCAGCTGGTGACTGTATTTTTGGAGTCTGTGTCCTGGAAATGTTCGGCCCATCTCCTCATTATTACTTTGTGACTGTGGCCTATTTGCTGCCAATTACCTTGGGGCCACTGGAGCCTTGGGGCCACTGGAGCCTTGGGGAGCTATCGTCTTGGGCCTGCGGGTTTGTGGTGGGGGCGGTGGGGGGAGGTTGGGGCGGTTGGGGGGTTTGCCTGGGGTGACTTGACCGGCAAGCAAAGCCTCATAGGACTCTCTCAGTGTCCTTTACCTGCTGCTTGTGTGAGGGGTGGTGTTGGTCCTACTTCAGGAGGGGCAATGGCATCCGTGGGGCACTCTAAAACAACATCTGGGGTGGGGCCCAGTCATTCCTGCGTGGCGAGGTTGGGGGGCGGGTGCTGTGTGGTTGCATCCTATGCGTCTCTAACACCCATTACCCTGCTACCAATCCCTAACCTCCACCCCCACCGGTCCGTCCCTTGAGGGGGGCCTTGTTGCCCTTAATTAACAAAGCAGCTCGGGACAAAATGTTACATTCACCCCGACATTACCACACGACGTCACCCCCCCCCCCCCCGAGTTTGTCGCTGCATCGAAGGTGTACGGGAAGGCAGGGCCCTTCCTAATGTCTGAGTTGGGGTGGGGGGGGTGCTCCTCACCCTGGAGAAGGGGCTTACTGTCGGTGGGACATTCTTGCCTGCCGACCCTCTGGGGTAGTTGCTGAGAGGATCCTGGTACCGAATGCCCCACGTAGAGCTCCTTCACCAGCTCGGGGGTGGGGGTGAGAGTGAGTGAAGACGCCCGCCTGAAACACCTTCACTCTCTCCGGCGACAGAATTTCACGTGGTGTCGTGCCTGCAAGGGGGGAGGGGACGGTGAGGCACCTCTGGGGGAAATGCCCTGCCTCGAAGCCCACTGCCAACACCCAACAGCCTGGGGAGGGATCCCACACAAAGGATGGTGTGTCCTGGGACCCTCAGCAAGGGGTGGACCACAGCCCTGGGGCACTTGATGTTAAAAGTGAGACTGAGCGTTTTGTGCCCCTAGTTTCCCCGGGTACAACCCCTCTCCCCTCCAAACCTGTGGGGGGGACAAGGAGAAAGGAAGGGTGAGGAGTCGGGGGGACATCAGGACAGTGGAGAGATGGTGGTGTGTGTTGTTACATCGTCCTCCTGAACAAGCCACCACTCCTCAGGGTCAGAGGGACGGGCTGGGGCAGAGGGGGGGAGTTTGGGACCTGATAACACCTCTTCTGTGGATGAGGGAATAGCGTCTCCCGGAAAGACCACGCACCTCAGAGGGTGAGGTGGGCATGGCTGCTGTGGTCTTGCCCACACCGCGAGAACTGGAAGGTGTTGGTGCTGCCTGCGATGGTTATCCTGAGGGCACCCTGGGCAGCAGTGCCAAAGGAGCATGCCCCATCCCTCCCTCCTAGGCCTTTAAGTCGGGCACTTACGGTGGGGTGGGGGTCTTTTCCCAATATTCCAAGGGTGACCGAGAGCCGGGAATGGAGCAAGCTTACGAATCACTGCCACCCAGGGGGCATGATATTCTAGTCAGTGCTTTAGTCGAGTCTGGCTGGTACCTGCAAAGGAGGAGTTTTCCTGCAGTCGGCCCCCTGGTAGGGGTTGGGGTCAAGGCAGGGGTCTGTCCTACAAGTGACCCTGGACCAGGGGAGGGGTCAGGGGTCAGAGCCAACAACCTGGAGGAGGCCTGGGCATCGGTTGCGAGTGATGACAAGACAGAGAGTGATGTGGTGCTCGCGGATGAGGTCTCCCTCACAGCCCCATCAGGGAAATCCAGGACTTTTTTTGCGAGTAGTGCTTGGTTGCCAAGACAGAATCCGGGTGGCTCTGGGACCGGTGCCACTTCTGGTCACATCCGCCCAGCAGCTATTGGCAGCCTCCAGGAATGGAGAATGAGGAGAGGCAGTGGTGTCGGGGATTCCTATGCAGTGTCCTCAGGGAGTGGAAGGGACAAACGGTCCCTCTACCCACTCAGAAAGTTGGGTTTCATTGTTCTAACTGGTGGAGGTGCCACATACGGCAGCCTTGAGGACATCCATAGCTAACCTCGACGTCAACGGCAGTGGCAAGGCCCTGAGCAGATTCTGTATCCTCCCGCTCCTCCGGGAGCAAAACAGTGATCCTCCTGCAAGAAGCCCAAACTGTTTCAGGGGACAAAGCTACGTGGCTCCTGGATTGGTGGGGAAGGGGATCTTCGTAAGTCACCCAGCCTCTGGTTCTGGCTATCTTCCTGGCCCCTTTTTCTCAGCCGGAGATCTTGTGCCAGGGCCTTTTGCTCCAACTCACAGGTTGGTTTTGGAGGCACAGCGTTTCACTTTGTGAATGAACACACACTTCGGATGGGGACCTGAGCGGACGTGCTTCTTCGAGGAGGTGTCTACTCTTGTTAGCTCCATCAATGAGGATGAACCCATCCTTCATGGGGGTGATTTCAACTGTACCCTCGAGAGGTGGGTCCATGGCAGTAACCAGAAGAGCTCGGCGCCGGGGTGGGGATGTGGAGGGACTTGGCTCAGACCTTTGACTTGGTAGATGTCTGGCGAAATCTCCATCCAGATTCCATTCCTTTCACCTTTGTGAGGTCAGAGTGTCCAGAATCGACTGGCACTGCACTTCCACGACATAATCCTCCTGTAATTCCATAGGCCTCCGTGCGGCGGATGACGTTTTCCAATCACAGCCTGGGTCTGGGCGGATCTCGTTCTGTTTGGTGCCAGTGTGAGGTCAGTGCCCTGGCACTTTGTAACAACCAGCTGCTGGAGGACGAGTGTCTCCAGGACAATGTTTCATCGGTTCTGGGACATGGGCATGACTTGTGCCTTTGTCTTCTGTCAGCGTGGGCTTTAGGTGGAGAGGCGGAAATCCAGAATGGAGTCATATCTCAGTCAGCCCGATGCGGACCTGGCCCTGAGAGAGCCGAAGAAGACTGTGCTCCAGGTTCTGCTTCTCGCCGAGTCCCCCCACCCCAGAGTGTGTAAGTGAGATGGTGGGTCCAGTTCCTTCAGGATCTTGGCCATGGCCCCTCCTTCTTCTGCTCGCTGGGACCCTCATCTCGGGTCTGGAGGGCATCAGGGCCCCACTGAGGAGCTCTCTTCTCTGGATTTGCCCAGTGAGAAAGCTCACAAAGTTCTGTGGGAGGCCCTGCTGCAGGTCAGGCCTGAGGGTGCCAAGAGGCTTGACACACCTCTGAGCTTGGAACTGACAGGTGCCCACGACCATCTATCTAGGGGCAAGTCCCCCTGGGGCTAGACGGCCTCACCTGGGGATTTTGGGTTGGGGGGGGTGCGCGACTATGCACGAGTCCTGGAGGAATGTATTGCGACCGGAGAGAATCCCCCTTTCTTGGCACAGGGCAGCCATCACTCTGTTGCCCAAGAAGGAGATTCCCCATTTGTGGGGTCTTCATCCTCTACACCGACTACAAAATCTCTGGCAGGGCATTTTTTGACTCGCCTTGCCGCTGTGCTGGACCCACGAGAGATTCACCCAGACCAGTCCTATACCGTCCTGGGCCGGAGCATCCGCGACAACATCCAACAGGCCCGGGATGTGATCCATTATTCCCAGAGGGCTGGCCTGCCGAGCGCCTTCCTCTCCCTGGATCAGGAAAAGGCCTTGGACAGAGTGGATCGCGAGGATCTGCTCAGGACTCTGTGAGCTTTCGGGTTCGGGATGCACCTTTGTCGCCCAGATCCGACGTCTGTAGGCTGTCGTGGGGAGTGCCTGGTGAAGGTTAACATGTCGCTGACTGGAAGAGGACTAAGTCAAGGATGCCCACTGTATGCCCAGCTTCAATGTCTCTGCGCAGGCCCATTCCCCTGTGCCTCTTGTGTAAGCAAGGCCGTGGCTGGACGTGGTTCTTACGGTGCATGCCAACGATGTGCTCCACGTGTTCACACACCCGGCTGAGCTGCGGAAGGCGCGTAAGAGCCAAGAATCGACCCTGTGGCTGCTTCCTCCACAGGGAGCAAGCCTCCAGGATTCCTGGTCGGTCCCTGCCTGAGGACCTCCAGTGCTTGGCATGGAGCAACACTCCACTTCTCCACCCGGGAGTCCATCTTTGTCCCGCCGAGGGATCCCCGGCCGGAGAATTGGCACGAGTCGGAAACCAAGCTGACTGCTCGTCCTGCGCGTTGGACAGGACGGCTCTGAGTGTGGTCCCACAGGCCTCAAGTGCTGGTCACAAACCACTGTGTTGTGGTAGTGCCTGGTCACTTTGGTCACTCCCCCCTGACCTTGTCGCCACCATCCTGAAAAAGATGGTCGAGTTTTTTTTTCTGGGAAAAGAGGGAACACTGGGTCGCTGCTGCGGTTCTAAGTCTCCCGTTTGAGGGGCGGTGGCGGTGTTCAGGGGTTGGTGTACCCAGGCAATGACTTCCTGCCTTCAGACCCTGCAGCCACACCTTTACCTATTGACCTTAAACCTCCTCCAAAGTGGTGTGCCCTGATACGTTTCTCTCCTCAGGTGACCAGCCTCTGTCACGACGCGCGCTCCCTGTTTGTGGACTCGGGTCCTCTTCCAGGAATTGTCCGCCTGGACTGATCATGGTGTGGGACACGTTCCCCTCCCAGTGCAGGGCTCTCTACGAACAGGTCCGCCTCTCATACACTGAGCGAGTTCACCGGGTCCCAGACCCCCTGCCCGTCCTGTGGCCCGTCCCCTTGTATGTCAAGTGCATTTGCCTGCAGCTTTTTTCTTTTCAGTTATAGTAGGAACCGCAGATGCTGGAGAATCTGAGATAACAAGGTGTAGAGCTGGATGAACACAGCAGGCCAAGCAGCATCAGAGGAGCAAGAAGGCTGACATTTTGGGCCTAGACCCTTCTTCAGAAAATGGTCCTCTGATGCTGCTTGGCCTGCTGTGTTCATCCAGCTCTGCACCTTTTCTTTTCAGTTGTTTTGAAGGGTCTGCTGTGAAAATTTTGATCGCACTTCAGGCCCACCCTCCTGATCTATAGGCACCGGGCACAGGGAGGTGGGGGGCAGACATGTCTATGAGCCTTCACATTGGGTTTGCTCCTGGGTCTGGCCAAGACAGTCCAGGCAGTGGGCCGAAAAGGAATTCATTGTTCATTGGCCCACTTTCACAGTTCTGTCCACACTCGGCTATCTCGGAGAGGGAGGACAAGGTGCTCACCGGCACAGTCTAGGCCTTTCAAGGCCGTTGGGTGCGGAGGGGCCTGGAGTGCATTATCAGCCTGGACATAAATATTCTGGCTTAGTTAATTGTCCCCTTTTAGTATAAGTTTCCGTTTTGCCTTCCGAGTTTGCGTTTGTTTTTGGTTTGGTGGCCCCGAGAAGAGTGCTGTCTCATTGTCCCTTTGATCTGACTTTGGACCCCTTGGAAGAGCTGGGGGGGTGGTGCTTCTGTTTTAGCGCCATGCTGTCCATATCTCAGATATTGGTGGGGACTGGGATGAGGGGAATTTAATCTTTAGTCGTAATGTGCCGGAGAGCTTCCTCTGGACCTTAAACCATTGTTGTCCCTGTCCCAGCAGCGTCCGATGGGGAAGGAGCAGAGGGGATTTATTTACTCAGTTGGCTATTTTTTTCGATTAATTATTTGTTTGATTTTGCTTGAGTCTATTTTTACCTAGGCCCCTGCTCAAAGTATGTTGGTCGGGATGGAGTCAAAAGAGAGCCATTTTTTGTTTGGTTATCTGTTTTTGTTTTTCACCAGAGTGATAGACTTCATATTTTTGTTCAACAAAGTCAAGGCAGCTTTATTTTCCGTTTTGAAAGAGCAGAGTGGGCTTTGCTCCATATTTCATTCGGTTCTGTCCCTATCCTGGGAGTGTCTGATAGGGGCAATGTAAGGGGTGGGGGGCGTATTCTTGGTTCTTTCTGTTTGCACTTTTTGTTTAAAAGAGTGGAGGGTTGTTTTTCAGATCCCGTTCCACAGGGATCGGTGCTGGGTCCACTTTAGTTTGTCATATTATAGAAATGATTTAGATGAGAATATAGAAGACGTGGTTAGTAGGTTTGCAGATGATACCAAAATTGGTGGTACGGCGGACAGCGAGGAAGGTTATCTAAGATTACAGAGGGATCCTGATCAATTGTGTCAACAGGCTGAGGAGTGGCGTTTGGAGTTTAATTTGGGCAAATGCGAGGTATTGCATTTTGGGGTAAAACAAACAAGGGCAGGACTTATACAATTAAAAGGAGGGCCTTGGGTAGTGTCGTAAAACAGGTTCAGGTGCATAGTTCTTTGAAGTTTGCACCACATGTAGACAGGGGGGTTAAGAAGGCGTCTGGCATGCTTGCCTTCATTGCTCAGTCCTTTGAGTATAGGAGTTGGGACGTCATGTTGAGGTTGTACAGAACATTGGTGAGGCCTCGTCTGGAATGCTGTGTCCAGTTCTGGTCGCCCCGTTATAGGAAAGATATTATTAAACTGGAGAGATAATAAGAGATTTAGTGGAGTGTTGCCGGGAATGGAGGGTTTGCGTTTTAAGGAGAGGCCAATAGGCTGGGACTTTTTTCACCGGAGCATAGCAGGTTCAGGGGTGACCTTATAGAGGTTTATAAAATCATGAGGGGCGTGGATAAGGTGAATGACAGGTGAGTTTTCCCTGGGGTGGGGGGTTTCAAGACTAGCGGCCATATTTTTAAGGTGAGAGGAGAGACATTTAGAAAAGTCATGGGGGCAATTTTTTTACACAGAGAGTGGTTCATGTGTCCAGAGGAAGTGATGGATGTGGGTACAGTTACAACGTTTAAAAGACATTTGGAAAAGTATTCTATGACTCTAAGGCAGTGGAAGAAGAGTCCTTGAATATTTTTTAAGGCAGTAGTGGGTACATTTTTAATAAGCAAGGGCTGGAGAGGGATGGTGGTGGTTAGGGTGAAACATAACAGGTAGATAAGAGTATGGAGTAATCAGGTCAGGCACAATGGTACGGAGTGACCGAACAGGCTCAAGAAGTCAAATGGCCCAAACCCTTTTTTGGACGTTTGTATGAGATATTCCTTAAAACCCACCTCTTCGCTGATACATGGTTCGGTGTCAAATGGGAACTTTCACTTCACCACAGGCACTATATAAATGCAGGTCCTCATTTTTAGAAGAAATCTATTGGAAGCTTTATTTCCCATTGCAACTCTTCCTGTGCCCTCTAATTTACAGCCATATTAAACTGTGATTAAAGACATAGTTTGATTATCATAATCCAATTCAACAAATAAGTTTCGGTGCGGACTAGGAAACTTCCAGATGCAGGAATACACAAGGGAAGGCTGTGGCAAATGTACTTGGCACATTCTTTATTTTAACTTTGCAATGATTTCTTTTTCTATCTCTTAAATAATATGCTGCCAGGTAAACGAAACTCTGACTTTTATCTGTGTCTGCAAACAAAGACGTTTAATCTTTACTTAGAGATCGTGGGAACTGCCGATGCTGGAGAATCTGAGATAACAAGGTGTAGAGCTGGATGAGCACAGCAGGCCAAGCAGCATCATAGGAGCAGGAAGGCTTGACTTTTCGGGCCTAGACCGTTCTTCAGAAAACCTTCTTTAGAAAATAGCTTATTTTGGGACACTGTCAAAATGCCCTGTAAATAAAAACCAGAAGAACTGCGGATGCTGTAAATCAGGAACAAAAACAGAAGTTGCGGGAAAAGCTCAGCAGGTCTGGTAGCATCTGTGAAAGAAAATCAGAGTTAACAGTCATATAGCCTGTCATTACACACTACCTATTGTTAGCCACTAACAGCCCCCGTTAAAAGCTATTCACCCTCCCAGCCAGAATTGTTATCAACTCCTTTATCTATCCAACTGCTCTTTTCTCTCTTTGGGCTCTAGCCCCACCTACCATTTACTCCTTACCCCCTCGTCCCACCCTATCTTCTGCATTTAAACCAACATTTTCCTAGCTACCATCAGTTCTGAGGAAGGGTCACCGGACCCGAAACGTTAACTCTGATTTTTCAATTTGCAGATGCTGCCAGACCTGCTGAGCTTTTCCAGCAACTTCTGTTTTTGTTTCCTGTTAATATGCCCAGATTTGATTTCAAATTTCAGCTAGAAATTGCGAAGGTCATCGAGCAGATTCTGTCGGATATGCTAGATAACAAGGTGTGGAGCTGGATGAACACAGCAGGCCAAGCTTTCCTGCTCCTATGATGCTGCTTGGCCTGCTGTGTTCATCCGGCTCCACACCTTGTTATCTCGGATTCTCCAGCATCTGCAGTTCCTGCTATCTCTGTCGGATATGCTGGTCATTTTGCTAGGGATTGGTTTAGTACTGTACTTGCTGCTTGTTTGCTCAATCACTGATCCTGTCTATTTCTGTACCTCACTCTCTCTGTGTGCTCCCTCCAGCTTATATTCCTATCCAGCTCTGTGCAGTCGACAAACCTAGATAGAATTACTCTTGGTCCCTCAGAGCAGCTGCTGGGAGAATCCCTCGTGGGAAAGTCTAGGACTACGGGTTGGGGGCACAGTATATAAATGAGACATCAGCCATTTAAAATGGAGATGAGGAGAAATATTTCTCTCAGAGGGTTATCAACCTGACAATCTCTGTACCCTGGAGATTGGAGCAGGTTGGCTCATTGAATATATTTTTAAAGAAGGAGTCAATGGATTCTTGGTAAACACACCCCAATGGGGTGTGATGGTGAAAGGTTATTGGGGTTGGGGGAGGGGAATGTTACTGGAGTTGAAGATACAATCAGATCAGCCCTGTCTTTATTACAAGCCCTCATTATCTACTCATTTATTCTCTGTCCCACTGTATAATTATTGTTAGGGGGCCTATAGACTACCCCCACCTGCGTCTTCCCCTTTTTATTTAGCGTTGTACAGCACAGAAACAGACTCTATAGTCCATGCTGACCAGATATCAGTCCCATTTGCCAGCGTTTGGCTCCTATCCTTCTAAACCCTTCCTATTCATATACCCATCCAGATGCCCTTTTCAATGTTGTAATTGTACCAGCCTCCACCACTTCCCCTGATGGCTCATTCCATACATGCACCATCCTCTAGGTGAAAAATTTGCCACTCAGTTCCTTCTTAAATCTTTCCCCTCTCATCTTAAACCTATGCCTTCTAATTTTGGACTCCCCTACCCTTGGAAAAAAGACCTTGGCTATTCACTGTAACCATGCCCCTCACGATTAGCCACCCTTCAGCACCTCACTCCCACAGTGGTTGTCAATGATACAAATATCTCATCAGGGGGCCCAGCAATCATTTCCCTCACTTCCCACAGAATTCTAGTGTACACCTGATCGGGTCCCGGGGATTTATCCACCTTTATGCATGTTAAGACATCCAGCACCACCTCCTCTGTAACATAGACACCTTAAGATATTACTATTTATTTCTCAAAGTTCTCTAGCTTCCATATCCTTCTCCATAGTAAACACTGATGCAAAATACTCATTTAATATCTCCCCCATCTCCTATGGTTCCACGCATACTGATCTTTAAGGCGCCCTAAAATCTCCCTAGTTACTCCTTTGCATTTAATGTATTTGTAGAATTTCTTTGGATTCTCCTTAACTCTATTTGCCGAAGCTATTTCATGTCCCCTTTTTGCCCTCCTGATTTCCTTCTTGAGTATATTCCTACTGCCTTTATACTCCTCTAGGGTTTTACTCAATCCCCGCTGTCCATACCTAACATATCTTTTTCTTGAAGAGAACCTCAATTTCTCTAGCCATCCAACGTTCCCTACACCTACCAGCTTTAATCCTTCACCCTAACAGGAACATACTGTCCCAGGACTCTCATTATCTCATTTTTGAAGCCTTCCCATTTTTCAGCCATCCCTTTACTTGCAAATAACCTCTCCCAATCAACTTTTGAAAGTTCTTGTCTAATACCATCAAAATTGGCCTTCCTCCAATTTAGAACTTTAGCTTTTAGGTCAGGTCTACCCTTTTCCATAACTACTTAAAAACTAATAGAATTATGATCATGGCTCCAAAGTGCTCCCCCATTGACACCTTAGTCACTTGTCCAGCCGTATTTCCCAAGAATAGGTTAAGTTTTGCTCCCTCTGTCGTAGGTACATTCACACACTGAATCAGAAAATTTTCTCATGCACACTTAACAAATTCCTCTCCGTACAAGCCCTTAACACTATGGCAGTCACAGTCTATGACTGGAAAATTAAAATCCTCTACAATTACAATACTATCATTCTTACAGATAACTCAGATCTCTACAAAAAATTTGTTTCTCAATTTGCCGCTGACTATTGGGGGAGTCTCTCACACAATCCCAATAAGGTGATCATCCCTTTCTTATTTCTCAGTTCCACCTAAATAACTTCCCTGGACGTACTCCCAGGAATATCCTCTCTAAGTACAGCCGTAATGTCATCCCTAACCGAAAATACCACTCCCCCTCCTCTCTTGCACTCCCTCCCCATCCCCTTTCTATCTTTCTAATAGCATCTAGACCCAGGAACTGTAAGCTGCCAGTCCTGTCCATGTCTGAGCCACATTTCTGTAATAGCTACGATTTCCCAGTCCCACATTCCCAACCATGCCAAGATATCATCTGCCTTACCTGTCAGGCCTTTTGCGTTGAAGTAAATGCAGTTTAATTTGTCAGCCCTATCTCGTTCTCTGTCTTGCTATTGCTTACCTTGATTATTTGACTTATGCCTCTTCTCAACTGTACCAGCCTCAGACTATCTCTTTGGGACCCACCATACTTATTCCACCCTGCACCAACAATGCATCCGCACCATCCTTTCCTTTCTGCTTGTCCTGTTAAAAAGTCACAAACCCCTAATATTTAGTTCCCATCTTTGATTGCCTTGTAACCAAGTCTGTAAGATCACACCCAATAGCCACTAATTCATTTACTTTGTTCTGAACACCATGTGCGTTCAAATAAAGAGCCATTAATTTTACTTTCTGTACCTGTGTTTTTCTCTCCTTAGCCCTACATACTGGGTTTTTTTTGATGTTTGTATACTATCTCCCTATCCTGTACCTCCCTGGATATTGTTACCCAGACAACTGCCCCCTAATTCAACAAGCAATTCCAGTTGCTTTGTAAATCTGTCTTTCCCCTCTCCAACCCCAACCCCCATCTTTATTTATTTTAAAGCCTTCTCTACAGCCCTAGTTATTGGATAGTGTGTAGCTGAGGAATAAGAGTGGGGGCAAGGATAGATCCGCTGGGTCTGCAGAGCAGGAGCAGGGAGAGAAGCCATGCTCTCTGATTCTGTAGCTATAATTAAATAAGGAGAATAGAAGGAGAGTGTAGTCCCAGCCAGATGACAGTGGAGAGGGGTCAGAAGAGGATGATGTGGTCACTGTGTCAAAGACTGCAGACGGTCAAGAAGGATAAGTGGGAAAAGTTTAACAGTCTAATAGAAGAGGGCTTGTGATTTTGCTAAGAGTTGTTTTGGTACTGTGACAGGGGAGAAACCTGATTGGAGTTGTTCGAACACTGAGTCCTGGGAAAGATGGGGATGGATTTGGAAGGCAATAGAATGTCAAAAGACCTTGAAGATGAACGAAGAGGCTGGAGATGGCAGAGTGGTTTGCAAAGGCAGAGAATGTCCAGGGTATTTCTGTTTTGCCGAAAGGGGTAATTAATGGCAGATTTAAGGCCTAGAGGAGAAGCACCTGAAAATGGGCTGTCCAAGATGGTGCCTAGGTAGCAGGAATGCGTGCGGGCTCATCCGCTCCCGTCTGCTTTCTTTCTCTTTCTCTGTTTCTTTTCTTTTTACTTCTGCTCTGCTTCTTTCGTCTATTTTCCCTTTTGTTTTCCTTTTCTTTGGCAACATCGATGTGACAGCGAGAGCAGCGGCTGTCGGAGGCAGTGGCGGTAGCGAACGTTTCAAGGTGGCAGCACCAGCAAGGCAGCAGCCCGGTGGAGGAGAAGCTGGAGCAGGACTCCTGGCATGCGGCACTTGGCAGCAGAGCTGGGGAGTTGGGGGGTTCCTATTCACGCGAGCCCAGGGTGCGGACTCCTGGGATTGACTAGGTGGCAACAGAGGCGGGGGGGGGGGCGGGAATTCATGATTGCAGGGCGAGTGAGGGGGTTCAGCATGGGAGTCGGAGGCTGGATTTGCAAGGTGGGCCCAGCGTTGAAGAGATGGTATCTAAAGAGTGGCAGCTCCTGTGCTGGTGGGTCCGGTGCAGACAGTGGCGAGGTGGTGCAGGTGGGGTTGGCAACACAGCCATTGCCAGTGAGCCAGCTTAGGACTCATGGCAGAGACAGTGGAATGAAGATAGACAGTCTTTCAGTTGTATCCTTTCGCAACTTTTTATCCTTAAACTATTCAAAATGGCATCATTTTGAGGCAACAGTTGAAGCTTTGCATTGTGTTTTATTGTATTATTCATTGCAAAATGCAAGTGACAATAAATCATCCAAATTCAAACAGAGGAGAACTTTAACAAGCAGGAGGGGAATCAAGGTCAGAAATCACACAACACCGGGTTATAGTGCCAAATGTCACCTCCTCTTAAGCATGGCCAATCCACCCTAACCTGCACATCGTTGGATTGTTGGAGGAAACCCAAGCACCCAGAGGAAACCCACACAGACAAGGGGAGAATGTGCAAACTCCACACAGACAGTCACCCAAGGGTCGAATCAAACCTGGTCCCTGATGCTGTGAGGCTGCAGCGCTAACCACTGAACCACCGTGCTGCCCTGGGTTGAGGAGACATTTCTTCAAAGAGAGTGGTGAGCCTATGGAATTCTCTGCCGCAGAAAGTGGTTGAGGCCAAAATATTGAATGATTACAAGCAGGAGTTAGATATACTTCTTAGGGCTAAAAGGATCTAGGGGCATGGGGAGAAGGAGGGAACAGGGAACTGAGTTGGATGATCAGCATTAATCATATTGAAAGGCGGAGCAGGGTCAAAGGGCTGAATGGCCTACTCTTGCTCCTATTTACTATGTGGAATTTACCCAATGACTTCAATCGACAAAAGTCTGGCAAAACCAACTAGTAGTACCCTGAAACTGCAAACAATATTCCGGGTATGGTCTTGCCAAGGCCCTGCACAAATGCAGCAAGACATTCTTTCTCCTGTACTCAAATCCTCTCGCTGTGAAAGCCCACATACCATTTGCTTTCTTCTCACATTATTCAATTGAATTACATCTTGCAGCATTCATTCCTCTCGAATGTATGGTTTTTGAACAATATAACCTTTTATGTTCTTGTTGTTAACATTTCAATCTGCAGGGAATTCGATCTGGATAAATATGAGGTGATGCACGAGGCAGGACAAACAACGTAAGGGAATACCTGAAGAACAGCAAGACCCTGGGAAGCAACTGGCCATCCAAGGGACTTTGGTGTTGGTGCAGAGCGGTCCCTTAAGGTATCAAGACTGGTGGGTAACGTGGTTAAATGGGACACTTGCCTTTATTAGTCAAGGAATAGAATTTAAGAGCAAGACAGTTGTGCTGGAACTGTATAAAATGTTGGTTAGGCCACAGGTAGAGTATTGTATGCAGTTCTGAAATCCACATTATGGGATATGATAACACTGGAAAGGGTGCAGAGGAGATTTAGAACATAGAACATAGAACGGTAGAGGCCCTTTGGCCCACAATGTTGTGCCGAACTTTTACCCCTAAACTTAAGGTCTATCTAACTTCCACCGCTACCTTATACTATCATCCATATGCCTATCAATTGCCGCTTAAATTCCCCTAATGAGGCTGACTGCGTTACCCTCTCCAGTAATGCATTTCACACCCCTACCACTCTCTGAGTAAAGAAAGATTTAACAGGATGTTGCCTGGGCTGGAGGGTTTCAGTGACGAAGAGAGATTGGACAGACTGGGGTTTTCATTGGTGCAGAGGATACATGATTAACATGTATAAAATGTTGAGGGGCATAGGTAGGGCAGACAGGAAGGAACTTTTCCCCTTGCTAGAGGAACCAATTACCACGGAGCACAGATGTAGGGTAAGGGGCAGAGGGAATGGAGGCGATGTGAGGAAAATCATTTTCACTAAGAGGGTGGTGGAAACCTGGAACTCACTCACTGTGAGGGTGGTACAGGCAGAAATGCTCATAAGATTTAAGAAGTATTTACATGCGTATCTTGGATCGCTCAGGCATCGACATCTATGGAGAATGGGATGAGAATAGTTTGGTTTGTTTTTGAGTGAGAAGACACAATGGGCCAAAGGACGTTCCTCTGTGCTGTAGATCTGTATGATTCAATGAGGTTTACATGGATTTGAACAGGTTCAGGGTTAGATAAAAAGGCAAAGGGGGCCAAGTTAGTACTTTATTCTATGGGAACAATAGCTAACAACATGTTAGCAAGACAATGCATGAAGGAGAGTAGAGTATCGTATGGAGTTTGAAGTGTTTGAAGAAACTGAATTATTGAGAAGAAATCAGAGGCCAGCTGAAAGCACGGATTCATCATTTCATACATATCAATCCTGCCTCTGTACAGGGTCAGGATACCAGGACAATCCTAAACTCAGGTCACCCTGAAAGATGGTTGGATCAGTAGCAGGAAGCAGTGGGTAACTGATTTAGGTGAATACCTGTTACTTAAGGCCACTTTCTCACACCAATGGGGGTTTCTGGTTGAGAAACACTTTCTTCTGCGTCAGGTTCACCCAGCTCCATTTGCTCGTTGGATTGAGTGATGAATGCAGTTCCCTCATCCCCACTTCCTCATCCTCCAATAATGGCTAGCTCACCATCTCCAGGGGGCTGGACATTATCAAGAGTATCTCAATTCTCCCTCTCTGTCTCTGCCCTCCCATCAGTTACTCCCACCTCCGCCAGTAGGACTGGAGGTGGATCACTGAAAACTGGAAGGAATTACCACTGGCACATCAGCATCAGGGGAAGGAGACAGTGCCATGTGTCTGTAGTATGTCATTGTGAGCGTGTGGCGTGGTACTGTACCCATCCAGCCCTGCTTCATAGCCCCCTGACACTGACACTTCATTCATTCATATGTCCAAACATTGCCCCATTACCCTGTGTTGTGTCGACAAACAACATCCAGTCACACTGCACACCCTGTTACTCACACCCAGTCACACTGCGCACCCTGTTACTCACACCCAGGCACACTGCACACCCTG
>JAHRHZ010000129.1:444879-457369 GCA_024137785.1 Ginglymostoma cirratum
ACACTGCGCACCCTGTTACTCACACCCAGGCACACTGCACACCCTGTAACACACACCCAGTCACACTGCACACACTGTAACTGACAACAAGTCACAATGTGCACCCTGTAACTCACACCCAGTCACACTGTGCACCCTGTTACTCACACCCAGGCACACTGCACACCCTGTTACTCACACCCAGGCACACTGTGCACCCTGTTACTCACACCCAGTCACACTGCACACCCTGTTACTCACACCCAGTCACACTGTGCCCCCTGTTACTCACACCCAGGCACACTGCACACCCTGTTACTCACACCCAGTCACACTGTGCACCCTGTTACTCACACCCAGGCACACTGTACACCCTGTTACTCACACCCAGTCACACTGCACACCCAGTAAATCACACTGAGTCACACTGCACACCCTGTACCTACAACATAGAACATAGAACAATACAGCGCAGAACAGGCCCTTCGGCCCTCGATGTTGCGCCGACCTGTGAACTAATCTAAGCCCATCCCCCTACACTATCCCATCATCATCCATATGCTTATCCAAGGACTGTTTAAATGCCCCTAATGTGGCTGAGTTAACTACATTGGCAGGCAGGGCATTCCACGCCCTTACCACTCTCTGAGTAAAGAACCTGCTTCTGACATCTGTCTTAAATCTATCACCCCTCAATTTGCAGCTCTGCCCCCTTGTACTAGCCGACGTCATCATCCTAGGAAAAAGACTCTCACTGTCCACCCTATCTAATCCTCTGATCATCTTGTATGTCTCTATTAAATCCCCTCTTAGCCGCCTTCTCTCCAATGAGAACAGACCCAAGTCCCTCAGCCTTTTCTCATCAGACCTTTGCTCCAGACCAGGTAACATCCTCGTAAATCTTCTCTGCACCTTTTCCAATGCTTCCACATCCTTCCTGTAATGGGGCGACCAGAACTGTACGCAATATTCCAAGTGAGGCTGCACTAGCGTTTTGTACAGTTGCAGCATGACATCACGGCTCCGGAACTCAATCCCTCTACCAATGAAACCTAACACACCGTATGCCTTCTTAACAGCACTATCAACCTGGGTGGCAACTTTCAGTGATCTATGTACCTGGACACCAAGATCCCTCTGCACATCCACACTACCAAGAATCTTTCCATTGACCCAGTATTCTGCCTTCCTATTATTCTTCCCAAAGTGACCACCTCACATTTGTCTGCATTGAACTCCATTTGCCATCTTTCAGCCCAATTCTGCAGTTTATCCAAGTCTCCCTGCAACCTGCAACATTCTTCCACACTGTCCACCACTCCACCGACTTTAGTGTCATCTGCCAACTTACTAACCCATCCACCTAAGCCTGCGTCCAAGTCATTTATAACTCGCACCATTTGTAACTCACTTTATGACTCACACCATTCACACTGCACACCCTGTAACTCACACCCAGTCACATTGTGCACCCTGTAACTCACACCCAGTCACACTGCACACCCTGTAACTCACACACAGTCACACCATGCACCCTGTAACTCACACCCAGTCACACTGCACACCCAGTAACTCACACCCAGTCACACTGTGCACCCTGTAAATCACACCCACTCACATTGCGCTTGCTGCAACTCACAGCCAGTCACATTGCACACCCTGCAACTCACACCCAGTCACACTGCACACGCTGTGACTCACACCCAGTTACACTGCCCCCCGTAACTCACATGCAGTCACACTGCACTCCCTGTGACTTGCGCCCAGTCACACTCCATGCCCTGCGACTGACATTCATCCACATCGATCACACTGCCCCTCCCCTATACATTGTGTAGCTTCCTTTTAAGAAGTGAGGTTGTGTAGTGGTGACCTTATTGGTCTTGAGGGGAAGCTAATGTTCTGGGCAACATAGAACATTGATCAGTACAGCGCTGGAAGAAGCCATTCAGCTCACCACATTGACCATAATTCCAAACCAGCCCGCACATGGTCCATATCCATCTATTCCCTACCTGTAGATGTATCTCTCTAAATGTCTGTTATGTGTTGCTATCATATCTGCTTCTATCACCTCCACTGGTAGTGCATTCCTGGCCCCTACTCCTCTTTTTGTGAAAAAAGTTCCTCACACATCACTTTTAAGCTCCTCACTGTAGGGAACCTAAGATTCTAGTAAACAAACTCTCTCTCAATCCAAACTCTCTCGCACGACGGAAATGTCAAATACTAGGGAGCATTGGTTCGTAGTGGAAGTTTGAAGGAGATGTGTGAGGGACATTTTTTACACTGAGACAGGTAGGTGCCTGGAATGCACTGCCAATGGAAGTGATAGAAACAGACAATTGGGCCGAACAAGTCCAAACTGCCCCTCCGAAGTGCATCCCGTCCAGACACATTCCCCTACCCTCCTCACCCTGCATTTCCCATGGCTAATCCACCTAACTTACACGCCCCTGTACACTGTAGGCAATTTAGCATGGCCAATCCACCCATCCTTGGACTGTGGGAGGAAACTGGAGCACCCAGAAACAAACTCCACGCAGGCAGTCACCGAGGCTGGAATTGAACCCGGTGTTGTGAGGCAGCAGTGCTAACCACTGAGCCACCGTGCTGCTCAACACCTTGTTACAAAATATGGTGTAAGTGTTGGATAGAGCCACCACTCTTTGGCGCCATCTTAAAACACAGGAAAATGAACGCATGTCCTCTCCAACATTAGATCAGAAGTGAGGGTGTAAGCTGATTTCTTCCTGTGTTCAATAGCATTTGAACTCCTCAGTTCTGATGCAGTCTGTGCCCACATTCAGAACAACTTTTACAACATTCAAGCTTGAATTGATAAGTGCCAATGTAATATTCCCACTCCCCAAGTACGAAACAATGACCATCTCTAAAAAAGCGAAAATCTAACCATTTCCCTTTGATATTAATGTGCATTAGCGCTGTTCAGTAAAGATCCTAACTCATTATTACTGACCAAACGTTTCAAAGGACCTAGCACATATATGCCTTAGCTACAAGGAGATCAGAAGATATGAATTCTCTTGCCTTACCAATATTTGATTCACATAGGAAACCCAAGAACTGTAGAACACTACCAAGCATTTCCTGATGAGTAAAACTCATGAAGGTCGAAGCTAAAAGCTCTGACAGCACGCTGGAGACAAACTAAAGTTTTATGAGGTTTCTGAGGACTGGATGAGAATCAAGGGGTACCATTTGCAGAAGCTACACCGTGTCTTCAAATTGAGAAATAGAAACCATTTGGTTAGATTTCAAACAGTTAAGTTCAGCTGCAGGTGGAGTGAATGAACGCGCACAGCTATCAATTACACCAGGGCCTAGCACCAACTGAATGATGCTAAAACAGAAATAGTTTGTCAAAGTTTGCAGATGACACCAAAATGAGTGGCAGAGCAAAGTGTGCAGAGTACACTGAAAGTCTGCAGAGAGCTATCGATAGGTTAAGTGATGGGCAAGGGTATGGCAGATGGAGTATGATGTTGGCAAATGTGAGGTCATCCATTTTGGAAGGAATAACAGCAAAAAGGACTATTATTTGAATGGTGAAAAATTGCAGCATGCTGCTGGGCAGAGGAACGTGGGTGTCCTTGTGCATGAATCACAAAAAGTTGGTTTGCAGGTGCAGCAGGTAATTAAGAAGGTAAATGGAATTTTGTCCTTCATTGCAACAGGGACGGAGATTAGAAACAGGGAGGTTATGCTGCAACTGTATAGAGTGATGGTGAGGCCACAGCTGGATTACTGCGTATATTTTCGGTCTCTTTACTTGAGAAAGGATGTACTGGCACTAGAGATTGTGCAGAGGATGCTCACTAGGTTGATTCTAGAATTGAGAGGGGTGGCTTATGAGAAGAAATTGAGTAGACTGGGATTATATTCATTGGCATTTAGAAGGATGAGGGGTGATCATATAGGAGCATGTAAAATTACGAAGCAATAGACAAGATTGAAGTGGGTAGGATGTTTCCACTGGCGGGTGAAGTTAGAACCAGGGGCATAGTCTCAAAATAAGGGGGAGCAGATTGAGGGCTGAGTGGAGGAGGAACTTCTTTACCCAAAGGGTTGTGAATCTGTGGAATTCCCCGCCCAGTGAAACAGCTGAGGCTTCCTCATTGAGTGTTTTTAAGGCAATGATAGATAGATTTTTGAACAGTAAAGGAATTAAGGTTTATGGTGAATTTGCGGGTGAATGGAGCTGAGTCCATGAAAAGATCAGCCATGAACTTATTGAATGGCTCCTGTTCCTTATGTTCTTAAACAGCTGGGGAAACTCAGCAGGTCTTGGCAGCATCTGTGGAGAGAAAGCAGAGTTAACACTACGAGTCTTGTGACCAACCTTCAGAACTAATTGAGTGAATGCTGTAACTCCTGGCAATGATCTGCAAACAGAGATTTGTGCACCTTGTCAGTGTAGTCTCCTCACTCACAATCCCATTCTGCGCTCCCCTCCATGTGTGTGACCTGCTTCTCATGACCAAGCCCGTCCTGCCTGCCTATTGCCCCCCAACCCCCCACCACTCTCCCAAAGTAAACTTGAAGTATGAAACTATTACTCAAAAGCAGCTTTGTGGCTTCGCAGACACATTACTGAATGATAGTCATAGAGGTTTACAACACAGAAATAGGACCTTCAGCCTGAACAACCCCATGCTGCCCATTTTTCACAATTAAACTGATCCACATTTGCCTGCGTTTGGCCCATATCCCTCCATACCTATCCAATCCACGTACCTGTCCAAATGTTTCTTCAATGATGAAATTGTACTCACCTCAACCACTACCTCTGGCATCCCGTTCCAGACACTCACCACCCTCTGTGTGAAAAAACTGCCCCTCTGGACCCTTTTGTGTCTCTCCCCTCCCACCTTTAACCTATGCCCTCTAGTTTTAGACTTCCCTACCTATCTACCTTATTTATGCCTCTCATGATTTTATAAACCTCTATAAGTTCACTGCTCAGTCTCCTACGCTGAAGGGAAAAAAAAGTCCCAGCCCATCCAGCCTCTCCTTATAACTCAAACTTTCCAGTCCAGGTAGCATCCTAGTAAATCTTTTCTGCAATCTTTCTAGTTTAACAATATCCTTTCTGTAGTAGGGTGACCAGAAAAGCAAGCAGTGTTCCAAAAGTGGTCTTACCAACGTCTTGTGTGGCTACGATAAGATGTCCCAATTTCTCTACTCAGTGCTCTGACCGATGAATGAAAGCTTGCGGAAAGCCACCCTGTCTACCTGTGACTCCACCTTCAAGGAGCTATGAATCTGTACCTCTAGATCTCTTTGTTCAGTAACACTCCCCAGGGCTGTACCATTGACAATGTAAGTCCTGCCATGTTTGACTCACCAAAATGAAACACCTAGGGTGCAAGCAAGTGATTCCCCAGACCCATTTTCAGTCTTTGTCATTGAATCTCCATCGTGTTTGTTTCAGCAGCATAGGCCACAGTTCACAAGATCATCACAGTGCTCAAGGTGGCCATTTGGCCCATTGTGTCAGCACTGACTTGCCAATGTTTGTGACAGGGTGATGCTCCCTGCACATTGTTTCCATTTAAAGATCCATCCAATGTCCCTCTTGAATGTCTCCATCGAACCTACCTCCTCTACATTTCCAGGAAGTGCATTTGAAACCTGGGCCACTTGGTTTTTGAAGAACGTTTTGTCTCAAATCACTTTCACTTCCTTAGCAAAACACTTTAAACGTCTGCCTTCTGGTTCTTGATCCTTTTTCAAGTGGAGCAGCTTTTTGCTATCCTCTCTATCTAGCCTACTCATGATTTTGAAAATCCTCCATCAGATCTCCTCTCAGCCTTCTTCTCTCCAAGGAGAACAGTCCCAATTTCTCTGACCCTAAAGTTTCTCAGCCCTGCAGCCATTCTCATAAACCTTTTCTGCACTCTCTCCAATGTATTCACATCATTCCTGTAGTATGGTGTCCAGGACTGTACACACTACTCCAGCCTGAGGCTTAACCAGTTTCTTTAGTGGGTTCATTTTAACCACCCCACTCTTGAGCAATGTCCCGAGGTGTCCTGACCAATATTTCTCCCGTCAATCACCATCACAGAAGCTGATTGCCTGCTCGTGGCCATGTTAATGATGTGGGATCTTACTGTGAACAATCGTCTGCTTTTCCTGCGATACTGCATTCAATTTCCTGCTATAGGTAAGATATCGTGAAACTTGAAAGGGTTCAGAAAAGATTTATAAGGGCATTGCTGGGATTGGAGGGTTTGAGCTATAGGAAGAGACTGAATGGTCTGTGATGTCTGGCATGTTGGAGGCTCAGCTGTGACCTAATTGAAGTTTATAAAATCATGAGGGGAAATAGACAAGGTCTTTTCCCTTGGGTAGGGGAGTCCAGAACTAGAGGGCATAGGTTTAAGGTGAGAGGGGAAAGATTTAAAAGGGACTTAAGGGACAACTTTTTCACACAGAGGGTGGTGTGTGTATGGAATGAGCTGCCGGTGGAAGTGGTGGAGGCTGGTACAATTACAACATTTAAAAGGCATCTGGATAGGTACATGAATAGAAAGGTTTTAGAGAGATATGGGCCAAATGCTGGCAAATGGGACTGGATTAATTTAGGATATCTGGTCAGCATGGACGAGTTGAACTAAAGGGTCTTTTTCCGTGCTGTACGTCTCTTTGACTCAATGACAGCAATGACAACAATTTCTTAAATTCTTAATATTTATTCCTTTAAAATACTTTGGGAATTTACTGGTAGCTGTGATAGGTGTTCTAGAAATACAAGGCTTCCCCTTGATATTGATTTGGAGCTGGCACGAGTCTGGCGTATGATAAAAACACTGTTGCAATTGCATTGTATGCTGCAAACAATGAATGTGCTCCTTGATCTGAGATAATAGGTACTGCAGATGCTGGAGAATCCGGGATAACAAGGTGTGGAGCTGGATGAACACAGCAGGCCAAGCAGCATCACAGGACCAGGAAAGCTTGACGTTTCGGGCCTCGACCCTTCATCAGAAAATAAAATGGCTTTTATTTTGCCATAAGCAGAAGTTCTTCAGAGCAGATGAGCTACTTTCCTGGCTAAAAGCAGTGATTAGGATATCTGAAGAGCATTCAAACTTTACTATCCCAAAGCCAAATCTCGAGCTTTATCACAAGATGCATCGGCAGGAGGGTAAAAGAAACATCAATGTCCTCAAAACCTTACTGTAATATCCATCACCGAATGGTAGGAACCTTCAGAAGCATCCACTAAGGGAACAAGCAATGGCTTGAGATGGTGTTTTGCTCGGAATGAACCCTGATTGGAGAGGGTATTTACAGAGTGACCTGTGTTTGGAGACGGTGTTTATAGAGTATGACCCCTCCTCTGACATGTCACTCCCTCCTCCTCAGACATCTACACCCTACACTCGCAAAATATAGAATAGAATAGAATCCCTACAGTGTGGAAACAGGACAGTCGGCCCAGCGAGTCCACACCGACTATGCGAAGAACATCCCACCCAGACTCACCCCGTACTCTATGCCTACAATCTTTGCATTTCCCAATGCTAATTCACCTAAACTACTCGTCTCCGGACACTACGGGGCAACTTAGCATGGTTAATCCACCTAACCTGCACATCTTTGGACTGTGGGAGGAAACCGGAGCACCCGGAGGAAACCCAAGCAGACACAGGGAGAACATGCAAACTCCACACAGACAGTCTCCCTAGGGTGCAATGTCTGCCATCTTCAGGCATCTCCCTCTCCTCTGTTGCCTCTCACCCCAACAGATGTCTCTGGCCACCAGACATATCTCCCCTCATAGATGATTCTGTTTCCCCCTCAAGCATCTACCCCTCCTCATACATGTTTCCCCTCCCCCGCACCTCAGACATCTCTCTCACCCCTTCTTGGATATATCTCTCCCCTTCTTCAAACTTAGTCTCCCCTGCCTCTCCCTTGTGTGATGGGATTGTGTTGGACAGATGTTAATGAGTGAATGACAGCAAAGCGTTGAAAAGTGAGAGAGAAGCAACTTGTTGTTTCCAAATATTTAGGTAAGCAGAGTGTTTTGGCCTGTGCTGTGATTGGCTGCACAGTGACCTTCCTGTGTCGAAACTGGCTGTGCGACCTCGCACTTTGCTCAGGCCAGTAGCTTATCCACCCACCCCCCAAACCCCAACCACCTCCTGAAGCTGCCACACTTCCAACAAACCCAGTGGCTAAAGCTAAGCTTTTTAACAAAGATTGCAGCGTGTTGGAACTGTTTGACAGCAGTGACATTTGTTTTAAAACACCTCTCCCTGGGACAGTCATGACTCGCGTCAGAAACAAGGCTGCTCTGATTGGCGTGTTTGCATTGTGTTGCTTCATCATATTCCTGGTCTTGTTTCTGCAAGATGTGTTTCGGAAAATCGTAGAAAACCACATCAAAGAGGTAAGAAAGTTCAGGGCTGTCTAAGTTCCCTTGCCACGCAGGGATATGTTCCGAGGATATTTTGCACCATTATGCAAAGATATTTCAAGGCACCTTATGTAAAATTGACAAACCATTCACAATGTGTGTACTCCCAGTGTTCCCTTCTTGGTTTAACCATGGCCTTTGTTCATTCATTAGCAAGTGATAACTCAAACGAGTGGCTGTTGAAAGACTCTGTTTCGGTCATCCAAACTGTGCAAAGAGAGAGAGACAGAGAGAGAGAGAGAGAGAGAGAGGAGGAGGAAGTCCTGTGTGACGTCTCCTTCCATGTTGCTGTTGGATGGCTATTCCATCAACTTGGCATGGGTGCCAGTCACGAGGTGGCATTGCCCTCTCCAGTCATTATTAACCCAAAACAAAGGCTCCCATCCCCCGACCATAAATACCCATTCACTCTGCTCGGTGGTGGGGGTGTGTCCCATCTACAAGATGCACTGAAGTAGCTCACCAACACTCCTTAGATACCACTTTCCAATACTGCAGCCTCTTTCACTTACAAGGACAAGGGCAGTAGATACATGGGAACACCTGGGTCAAAATCCTGGAATTCCCTTGACAACAGCATTGTGGGTCATATGGCCTGCTGCGGTTCAAAAGGCAGCTCGCCGCCAACTTCTGAAGGGCAACTAGGGACAGGCATTAAACGCTGGCCCAGACAGTAAGAAGAGAGTGAAGGTTCTTGTGGTGGAATAGTGCAGCCATTCTTTCATATTTAGTAGCAGTGAAGCTAAGGTGAAGCAGTTTCTGCTTGCTCTCTCATTTTTATTTGAGGACATGGATTTAAAGTGATGTGCAAATGACGGAAGGCTGAGGTGAGAAAAGTCTTTTTTGTAGTTTGGGTACAGAATACACTGCCCAGAAATGTGGTGGAGGCAGGTTCAACTGAGGCATTCATGAGGTGCACCAGATGGTTATTTGCATTGAAATGACATGCAGAGATATGGCAGGAGATTATCTCTAGGTAATGGGGGCGGCATGGTGGCTCAGTGGTTAGCCTTGCTGCCTCACAGCACCAGGGACCCAGGTTCGATTCCACCCTTGGGTGACTGTCTTTTTGTTTGCACATTCTCCCTGTGTCTGCGTGGGTTTCCTCCCACAATCCAAAAGATGTGCAGGTTAGGTGGATTGGCCATGCTAAATTGCCTGTAGTGTTCAGGGATGTGTAGGTTAGGTGGGTTACAAGGGGACGGGTGTGGTCGGGATACTCCGAGGTTCGGTGTGGACTTGTTGGGCCGAAGGGCCTGTTTCCACACTGTAGGGATTCTGATTTTGATTCTAATGATCCCTGTTTAATGAGCCAGTACAGGCACAATGGGCTGAATGGCTTCCTACAGCACTGGCACTTCTGTGAGTCTATGGTTATGTTGGAGATGTGTGAGAAAGTGAGCTCATGGGGCGAAATGTAGGTGATTGGTACTGTGACTGTAGAAGAGGAACAGGGAATGGGGTTTGGAGTATCGTGAGCAGAGAGGCTATAGGTGAGCTGGCTTTCAGCAGAGAGTCATTGAGGTGAGGCCTACGATTCTTCCCTTAACAACTCTGGTGGAGTCACCAAACTATTCAGCGTTGCAACCATGCTGTCTCCCACCATACAGTGGGTAGGGGGCATGTCAGCTGGTCACTTCCCTGAGGCCTTGAAATGGACCATCAATGGGCAGTGCAGGGGCAGGCTGAGCCAGGATGGGTAAATAGCTTGTACAGCCAGTACTGATGTTGGACAGGTACCTCAATTAAAGCCTCTGCTTCAAATGAGCTCTGTGAGGCTCAAACAGGCAATACAAATGTTATGTGGAAACAGCCTTACCACCATGGCATGGTAGCTCAGTGGTTAGCACTGCTGCCTCACAGTGCCAGGGACCTGGGTTTGATTCTAGCCTTGGCTGACTGTGTCTGTGTAGGGTTTCCATGTTCATCATGTTCCTGCGTGGGTTTCCTTCCACATATTACAAAGATGTGCAGGTTAGGTGGATTGGCCATGCTAAATTGCCCTGTAGTGTATAAGCTATGTAGGTTAACCGTGGGAAATGCAGGGATAGGGTGGGATGCTCTTCAGCTGGTTAGAGCACTTGATGGATTGAATGGCCTTTTTCAGCCCTGTAGGGATTCAATGACTGTTTCGAGCCCCTTCAGAATTCTATAATTTTCTATTCTGTGACCAGCTCATGGTGAATGAGGAAGGAAAGAATGATGTGAAGGTGGAGGAGGAAACATATGAAGAAGTGAAAAAAGGAAGATGTGATCTATTTAGCCTCTATTGTACGGGCAAGGCCAGCTCACTGCACTGTCGGAGATGCTGCTCATGGTGAAGGTAACTGCCACTGTGCAGGAGACTCCAGAGCCTGCTCGATCTAGTGTGGGAGGGGAGAAACCACTACCCGGTCTGATGAGAAGTAGCTCTTGCAGTTAACAAGATATTGATATTGCACTTTGGCAATTAGTTCCAGGTTCTATTAATATAACAGACTTTGTCATAGAGACAATGAGGAAGATTCAAAATCAAGTCTCACCCATTCAAGTTCCAAAACAAGTCCATACAGGATCATCACACTGGCTGGTGCTTATGGCACCCCTCAGACCCATAGACAACATGTTCTGCCTAGGCTTTACATAGTCCAACAGTGAATGAGCGATACCAGTAACCTCAACCCCTTTTCCTTATTCTCCACTTATCTCACTCCTGACCTCCCACTGTTCCCCACGACATGAACCAGAAAACCATCACAAAATGTACAGGCCAATTGTTAAATTCCGCTCAGGAAAGAATGCATTCAAATGTTAAACTAGTCTACCTTAGCCATAGCCTTAATGATTGTTGTCCATTGTGCCATTCACTCCCCTCATGCTCATACACTCGGGAGGCAATGGCCTAGTGGTATTGTAGCTGGGCTATTAATCCAGAGACCCAGGTAATGTTCTGGGGACCTGGGCTTGAATCCCACCACAGCAGATGGTGGAATTTGAATTCAATAAACTAAAAAGAAATCTGGAATTAGGAGTCTAATGAATCCATTGCCAATTGTTGGGGAAAAACCCACCTGGTTCACTGATGTCCTTTAGGAAATGAACCTGCCATCCTTAACAGGTCTGGCCTACATGTGACTCCAGACCCACAGCAATGTGGTGGACTCTTATATGCCCTCAAAAACCTTAAATTTATGACCTATCCAGCGACACCCTCATCCCTTGAATGAATTTGGAAAAAACGCACTGTGTTAACCCAGCGATGGTTACCCCAGAAGGCTGCAGAGTGCCTCAGTACAATCCATCACTGGATCCCAGTCCTCATGGAGGTACCATGGGTGCCACACCCTGGTAACAGCTGCCAGCTGTTGTGTCACACTGCCACCCACAGGCCAGCTGGTGCAATTTCCCAGCTGGGAAAGGGAGGGTCCGAGCTCCCCGTGCCAACATGGTGGCTGGGTCCCTCCACACGCTGTACCACTGGGCCTTGATCACAGCTATAACTGACCTTCAACCTCATTGGAGCCCTCTGTGCCCGGATTGGTGGGTGGCCAGCTCTTCAAACAGCTGGCAACAACCATACCTTTTCACATCCTCCCTCTCCCTCCTCAGCATTGGCTCTTGTGTACTCCTCCTGGGGTGACTCTACAGTCAGGTCCCACCATGCTGTGCCCTCGAAAGGACACAGTGCCTGTCTCGGACACGGTGGCTGTAGTGTGAGGTGAAGTGACAGTGACTTTACATCTCCAGAGTTTTTCTCCTCATTCTTCCGCCTCTGGATGTAAAGGTTCCAGGCATTGAAAACGAAAAAAACACGAAGGAGAGATTGGATGGAGAAGAGGGGAGAGGAGAAATACTAAGTGTGTGCTGATAAAATCTGGAAGCATAATTTTCACTTTATTCCTTAATGGGAACAGGGAGACAGTATTGCAGCTGGATAGGGCAAAGTGCAGCAAAAAAATTACAGGGAGACAGGGTATTGTGCAGTAAGATATTGCAGGGAGACAGGGGAAAGTTCAGTAAGATATTGCAGGGAGAGATGGAGAATGTGCAGGAAGATATTATAGGGGGAGAGGGGGAAGG
>JAHRHZ010000129.1:459932-475534 GCA_024137785.1 Ginglymostoma cirratum
GCTGCGAGACATTGGGAATGTGCAGTAAGATATTGCAGGGAAACAGGTGGATGTGCAGTCAGATATTGCAGGGAGACAGGGGATTGTGCAGTAAGATATTGCAGGGACACATGAGGAATGTGCAGTAAGATATTAGAATTAGAATCAGAATCCCTACAGTGTGGAAACCGGCCCTTCAGCCCAACAAGTCCACAACGACCCTTGGAACATCCCACCCAGACCCATCCCCCTATAACCCACACACCCCTGAACACTATGGGCAATTTAGCTTGGCCAATCCACCTAACCTGCACATCTTGGGACTGTGGGAGGAAACCCACACAGACATGGGGAGAGTGTGCAAACGCCACACACACAATCACCTGGGGCTGGAATTGAACCCGGGACCCTGGCACTGTGCGGCTGCAGTGCTAACCACTGAGCCACCGTGCTGCCTGATATTACAGGGAGGCAGGGTATTGTACAGTAAGATATTGCAGTGAGACAGGGGGAATGTTCAGTAAGATGTTGCCACGAGACATTGGGAATGTGCAGTAAGATATTGTAGGGAAACAGGTGGATGTGCAGTAAGATATTGCAGGTAGGGATGGGGATTGTGCAGTAAGATATTGCTCGGAGACAGGGGGAATGGGCAGTTAGATATTGCAAAGATCAGGGGGAATGTGCACTACGATATAACAGGGAGACGGTGGATGTTCAGTAAGATATTGCGGGGGACAGGGGAATGTGCAGTAGGATATTGCAGGGAGAGATGGAGAGCGTCAGTAAGATATTGCAGGGAGGAAGGGGGATTGTGCAGTAAGATATTGCTGGCAGGCAGGGGAAGACATACTTATGTTCTAGGAGGATGGAAACTGACAAATTATATCAAGCTAGTAGGAGAGAACTTAAACATGGAATTAGACTTCCTGAAAGCATTCATGAAAAGTCATTAGCCAACGGGCTTAAGGAAAATCCCAAGGCTTTTTATACATGTATTAACAGCAAGAGGGTAGCCAGGGAAAGGTTTAGCCCACTCAAGGACAGAGGAGGGAATCTCTGTGCGGAGCCAAAAGAGGTAGGTGAGGTCCTGAGCCAATACTTTGTGTCAGAATTCACCAAAGAGAAAGAATTGGTGGAGGATGATCTCTGTGAAGGGAGTGTCAAATTTTTAAGCCAATTTGCTATTAAAATGGAAGAGGTGTTGTGCATCTTAATGAGTATTCATGTAGATAAGTCCCTGTGTCCTGATGGGATCTATCCCAGAATATTGAGGGAGGCAAAAGAACAAATTGCTGTAGCATTGACAGACATCTTTGTATCCTCTTTGGCCACAGGTGAGTTCCCAGACGACTGGAGAATAGCCAATGTTATCCCATTGTTTAAGAAGGATAACAGGGATAATCCAGGAACTTAAAGGCCTGTAAGCCTCAATTCTGTGGTTGGGAAATTGTTGGTAAAGATTCTCAAAGACAAGATCAATACGAATTTAGAAGCAAATGGGCTTATTAGTGATAGACAGCGCACCTCACTAACTTGATCGAGTTTTTTGAGGAGGTGACGAAGATGATTGACGTGGAAAAAGCAATTGATGTTGTCCACATGGACTTCAGTGAAGCCTTTGACAAGGTCTCTCATGGCAGACTGGTACAAAAGATGAAGGTACACGGTATCAGGGGTGAGCTGGCAAGATCAATACAGAGCTGGCTTCGACATAGGAAACAGAGGGTAACAGTAGAAAGATGCTTTTCAGAATTGAGGGTTGTGAATGGAGTAGTGTTCCACAGGGATCAGTGCTGGGACCTCTGCTGTTTGTTGTCGAGATAAATGATTTGGAGGAAAATGTGGCTAGTCTAATCAGTAAGTTTATGGATGATACAAAGATTGGCAGAGTTGCGGATAGTGAGAAGGATTGTCAGAGGATACAGCAGGATACAGATCAGTTGGAGGCATGGGCAGAAAAATGGCAGATGGACAAATGAGAGGTGAAGCAATTTTGGAAGATCAAGTACAGGCAGAAATTACGCAGTGGATGGCAGAACTGAATGTCCAGGTCGACAGATCACTGAAAGTGGCAGTGCAGGTAGATAAGGAGTAAAAAAGGCCTATGGCATGCTTGCCTTCTTCAGAAGGGGCGTTGGGTTTAAGGATAGGCAAGTTATGCTGCAGCTTTATAGAACTTTAGTTAGGCCACACTTAGAATATTGCTTACAATTCTGGTCACCACACTACTACAAGTAGTAGCTTTGGAGAGGGTACAGAAAGGGTTCACCAGGATGTTGCCTGAGATGGGGGATTTTAGCTATGAAGAAAGGTTGGATAAACTGCGTTTGTTTTCACTGGAACGCAGGAGGTTGAGGGGCGACTTTATAGAAGTTAATAAGATTATGAATGGCATGGACAGAGTGGAAAGTATGAGGCTTTTTCCCAGGGTGGAGGGGTCAATTACTAGGGGACACAGATTCAAGGTGCAAGGGAGAGTGGGGAGGAAGTTTAAACAAGATGTGCAAGGCAATTTTTTCATACAAAAGGTGGTGAATGCCTGGAACACGCTGCCAGAGGAGATGGCAGAAGCAGGCAAAAATTCAAGAAGCACCTGAACGAATACATGAATAGCAAGGGAATATAGGGATACGGGTCCTGTAAGTGAGGACAGTTTTAGTATAGAAGGGTAAAATGTGTCAGTGCAGGCTTGAAGGGCCGAAGGGCATACTCCTGTGCTGTATTGTTCTTTATTCTTTGGGAAGTGATGTAAAAATATAGCAAGGAGACAGAGGAAAGTACAGTTGACACAGGAACAGATGTTGCTGGAAAAGCTCAGCAGGTCTGGCCCCATCTGTGAAAGTAAAAATAGAGTTAACGTTTCGGGTACGGTGACCCTTCCACAGTTGGACTGCTGTTCGAAAGACCTAGCACAGACTTGAGGGGCAGAATGTACTGTGCCATGATTATATAAAGTAATGTGTATGAACTGAAGGGCTGAGTAGTGATTGGTATTATTGACAGAGAGCTGAGGTGGATGCAGCAGTTTAGTCACTGAGTGAGGTGAGATCTGCAGAGAGTAGTGTGTACAATTTGGAGATAATCTTACTCTCCTTGACCACTCACATCAGATCATTCCATTTCTTCCTGCACTGCATCAACAAACCTGAAGGATCACTCCAGACATTGAGCTCCACTGCAGTATGTTCTAACAGGAGGAATCTCCTCATGTCCACTTGTTTTAGCATGACCTGTGTTACATTGTCTGAAGTTTTGGATGCTTTCGTTCACATGTGTAGCCAATGTTCAACCTGGCGAAACTCAAACTGATATTATAAAAAGCAACAGTGCAGTTTACTTTGGAAGCAAGCACGTATGAGAGGACAGAGAGAAAATGCAAGGAGAGGAGTTCCTGAACCAGCAATTTATTCAAAGCTCAGTTGTCTAGAGTTTCCTATCCTAATCACACACCTTCCAAGCACTGACTGACTTTAGCAGTCACCCACCAGAAGCTTCCCAAGCCCCCAGATGATGATCATGGCTGCATTCTCTGTAATGGACAAACCATTGGGGTCCTACTTAAAGGATCTGAGCCAAAACTCCAGGCAATGATCAGCTTGATGTTGAATGAAGGATGTTATGATAATGGGTCGGAACCCAAAAATATTGGATACATTGTTAACATACGATTCCAAAATATGTTGCATTTTAAAAGAAAGATGATACTATCAAAAAAGGTTTCCATTGTAATTTAGTTGGCTGTCTGGACAGAGAGAGAGAGAGAGAGCCCAATGGGATATAACACTGAAAGTTTCAAAGGAACTTCAAAGGGCTGTAAAGATAATGAACAGCTGATAACCTCCTGCTCAACATCAAACCAACTCCTTGTGGATTATGTCCCAACCTGCAGGCACATTTTATGATGTTTTCCCCTTTGAAGAATATGTAAAGAGAGGGATTAAGAAACCAGATTCAATTCTACTGGAGTGTACTAGTGGGACTGAACACTATCATGTGTACTCGTCTGGATTCAAGTGTTAGTGTGCTGTGAAGGTCACAATTAAAAAATTATCCCCTAGTTACCAGTATGTTGCAGGTAAAAACCTTCGCTCACTCTTAATACATAGCAGAGAAAAAGAGCAGCTCTCTTATGCTGGATGCTATCATGGTTGAAAGGGATCAGGACTATAGATTCTCAACCAATTCACAAAACAAAGGACTATACAATCAAGTGTTCAAGTATCGACATCAACACGACCGGCAATCTCAACTGCAACAGCGATGCGTCTCAACTGTCCACTCTTCACAAACAATTTAGAGACTGATCTGTATATCTTTTCTTTCACCTTTTATCTTTTTGGACTAACCTCTTTCCTCCAATCTTGAGTTGCATTGGTAGTTCTTCTTGTATTTCATAATTAAAGAACTGACTATGTTTGTTAATTCAAAGGAGACGTGATTAAATTGACTTATTTTAAAGTAGTTTGTCTGGCTTTGGGAGAAAAGTACCCACAAGGAACGTGATCCTTTCTAAATTAAACTTTTTGCAAAAAAACTAGGGTGAGAGGGGGCTGCTGAATAAAGAAGGGAAGCCAGTTCATCCCTCTTCAAATGGGAGCCAAACATTGGAGACATCCTGTAATGAATTGAGAAACTTCACCTGGGGTCTGGGTTGAAACAAGGATCATATAATCCCCTGCAGAGTGACAGCAGGCCATTGGGTCTATCAAGTCCACACCAACCCTCCAAAGAGATTCCAAAGCCCTGCCCTACCCTATCCCAGTAACCCTGCATTTCCCATTGGTAACCCACCTAGCCTGCACACTATGGGGCGATTTAGTACCTATTCATGTCAATGTAGGTGACCAGTTGAAACAAGTCTCTAACAGACAGCCCCATTAAATATCACAAGCTCAAGTTAATGTTACCCGATTTGATGTAACCACCATTCCTGTCTACCTCTCCTTAACAAGAGAAGCCCCTCGTCAGAACACTTCTTCTAACAACCCTACTTACGATTAGCCTTGTTGATCCCTTTGTTAGGGGTGACATGGTGGCTCAGTGGTTAGCGCTGCCACCTCACAGCGCCAGGGACCCAGGGTTGATTCTCTGGGTACTCCAGTTTCGACCCATGCAGACACAGGGAGAATGTGCAAACTTCACACAGTCCGAGGGTGGAATCAACCCTGGGTCCCTGGCACTGTGAGGTGGCAGCGCTAACCACTGAGCCACCATGTCACCCCTAACAAAGGGATCAACAAGGCTGATCGTAAGTAGGGTTGTTAGAAGAAGTGTTCTGACGAGGGGCTTCTCTTGTTAAGGAGAGGTAGACAGGAATGGTGGTTACATCAAATCGGGTAACATTAACTTGAGCTTGTGATATTTAATGGGGCTGTCTGTTAGAGACTTGTTTCAACTGGCCACCCACATTGACATGAATGGGAGGGGATGATGACTGAGTGATTAGAGACCAGTTAACTTGCTATTACCCCATTTAACACATGCATCAATGGTACCGTAACTCTGGCTGCCTCTGACAGTAATTGGGTGTCAATGATTGCTGTGTTCATTTCATTTAAAAGGCAGAAGTAAAGATGGCGCAAAGAAAGAAAGAGGATTGTGCCTTCATAGAAACTGCCCTTGCAACTATTTGAATCAGATCGTTGGGTATAAGTTTAGACTGGATATCTACTGATGCTTGTCCTCATGTTGACTGGATGATGGTTAAGTAAATACAGTAAAGTTTCTGTGCTGAACTCCACAGCACACAGAGCTCAAGCTGAACAGCGAGGTGTACAAAAATTGGAAAGATCCTCCAGTCCCTGTTTACCTACAGTTCTACTTCTTCAATGTGGAAAACAAACAGGAAATCTTACAGGGAGGGAGAGCCACCGTGAGACAACTTGGGCCGTACACATACAAGTAAGATACACCGTTACTTCTATCATTCGAATGTGATGGAAAGAGGCGTAGAAGTCCAATATGCACTATAACTGTTAAGCTTGCAATGCGATATCTATTCAAATATTCTTGACGGTTTGAAGATTTCTGTTTTTAATGGATGACTGTACATAGAATCCCTAAAGTGTGGCAGCAGGCCATTCAGCCCATTGAGTCCACGCTGACCCTCTGAAGAGCATTCCACCCCCATCCCTGTCACCCTGCATGCCGTGTGGCTAACCCACCTAGCCTACACCTCCAACCTGGCTCCCACCCCAGACACTACAGGAAATGTAACACGCTCGATCCACCCTAACCTGTACACCTTCGGACTGCGGTAGGAAACCGGAGCACCCAGAGGAATCCCACATATGAGGAGAATGTGCAATCTCCACACAGACAGTCGCCCAAGGGTGGAATCAAACCCAGGTCATTGACACCCTGAAGCAGCAGTGCTAACCACTGATCCCCTGTGCTACCTGTATAAGCTGCGATCTGTAACAATTGAGTTACACCTCAAAGTATTTCAAGGCTTATTGGTGATTAATGGTATTGGGATGGTGCAAGGGAGATTTCCCTGGATGATTCCAGGGATGTGGAGGGGATTTTAGCTACAACGTAATGCAGGAGCAGCTGGAGTTATTCTCTTGAGGCAAAGGATTTAATAGAAATTTAATAATTTAGGAGCAGATTTAATAGAGGCATTCAAAATTATGACAGGTTTAAATAAATTGTGCAATGCTGCTTCCATTAGAGGATGGGACAAGGACAAAGGGGGACAGATTTAGGATTTTGGGTGAGGGATGTTGTGGGCATGGGGTTTGTAGGGAGGAAGAATTGTTTCACACAGCAAGAGGTAGGGTCTGAGAACCTGCTCCTTATGAGGGCAGTAGAAACAGGAAATGGTATGTCATTACAAAAGAAAATTGAGGGGGTGAGTGTTTAAGAGAACCAAACAAGTAGGACCACAGGAATGGGACTGACTTGATTGCTGTACAGAGAGCTGGCATGAACTTGAAGAGCTGAATGGCCTCTTCCTGTGCAGTAACAGCTCTATGGCTCATTAATTTTTTTCCCTTTGTACTGGAGAGCGATGATAGCAGAACCGCGAGGTTCTAACTTTCAGGGAAAGCGAAACAGCTCGTAATATCAGAAAGCTGACCACAGAAGGAATATTTCCACTTGTGGAGAACAATAGGTCGAGAAGCCATTTTTTTCATACAGTCACCAAAAAATCAGATGGGGAATTCGGAAGAATCCCCTACACCCAGAGGGACAAGTGAAGGGGTGGGGGGGGAGGGTGCTACCATGGACAGGAATTTTATATCTAGGTCATTCATGAGAAGTTAAAGCCTACGTTTGGCTGCAAGAGTGTGCATGGCAATAATAGCAAAGGAGGGTCTGGTTTGTTTCAGATTATCTCCCTGGCTGTGTCAAACCGAACACTGAGAGCCAGCAAGGATGTGTTGTTCCCACCAGGCAGTGAGAGGATGACCAACTAACTCCAGGAGTCAAGGCCTGATTAAGGATAACAGAAGCTCCCAGTATCTGCATAGGTTTCCTCCAGGTGCTCCGGTTTCTTCCCAGAGTCCAAAGACATGCAAGTTAGGTGGACTAGCCATGCTAAATTGCCCCATAGTGTCCAGGGATGTGAATGCTGGGTGGGTTAGCCATAGGAAGTAAGGGTTATGGGGATAGGGTGGGGGTGTGGATATGGGTAGGAAGCTCTTTGGAGGATTGGTATGGACATGATGGGCCATAGGAATTCTATGAATTGGAGGGGATATAAAAGTAGGCTGGGACTTTTCTCACTGGAGTATAGGAGTTTGAGAGATGGCCTTATAGAGGTTTATAAAATAATGAGGGATATAGATAAGGTGAATGGCAAGTTTCTTTTCCCTATGGTGGGTTTTAAGGTGAGATGAAAAAGACTTTAAAAAGAAACTAGGGGCATTTTTTTAACACACAGAGTGGTTCGTGTGTGGAATGAACTTCCAGAGGAAGTGGTGGATGTGGGTACAGTTACAACATTTAAAAGACATTTGGAAAAGCACAACAATAGGAAAGATTTGGAGGGATATGGGCCAAGTGCAGGCAGGTGGGACTGGTTTAGTTTGGGGTTATGGTCAGCATGGACTGGTTGGACCGAAGGATCTGTTTCCGTGCTCTATGACTCTATGACTATGACTTTATTTTCCCAATAGCAGATATTAAGCTAACTGGCCAGCTGCTTTTGTCTTCTTCCCTTTTAAAATCAGAGCATGACTCTGGCAATTCTCCAACCTCTGGGCATTTTATTGAACCTAAGTAGTCCAGGAATACTATGGCCAATGCATTTACAGTCTCTGTCACTACTTCCTTCCATACCCTAGGATGCATCTCATCAGGCCCAGGAGACTTATCAGCCTTTACCTCCATTGGTTATTCTGGCACTTCTTCTCTACTGATAGTTACACCCTCTCCAATTTTTGTCATTTGATTATTTAGTAATTTTTGAATGCTACCAGTATTTTCCACCACAAAGGCCGGTGCAAAGTATTCACTCTATTCCTCTGTCATTTTCTGGATTCTGGTTCCTTCTTCTACAGTCTTGTTCTCTATGTTCACTTTTGCCTCTTCCTTCTGCTGTTGTTGACAGCTGTACTGTCTGTTTCTTTGCTTTTTATAGAATATTTTCTCCCTTTTTTGGATCGTCTGCTGTTAATTTTTAAAACTTTCCAATTGTCTGATTTACCACTATCTTCACCAAATTGTATGTTTCCTCTAAGTTTGAAACTATCCTTAACTTGGTTGGCTTATGCTCTTCCTACGGCCCTTCTTCCTCAGTGGAACATATCTTTGCTGTGAGCAATGAACTATTTCCTTAAACATCTGCCATTGCTCATCAATTTTTTTTTTATCTGAACTCATTTCCCAATCCATTCCAGCCAACTCTGCCCTCATTCCTTTGTATTTATCCTTATTTTAAGTGTAGAATGGTTGCTTCTGACCCAAATTAAATGCTAAACTCTACAATGTTATGATCATTGCTTCCAAGTGGACTTCTCAATCTGAGATTATTTTATTGCAATGCTTCATTACACATTTGCAGATGCAAAGTGGCCTGATCCACAACTTACTGATCTAGAAATACAGATTCTTTCTCATGGCCACCTCTGCCAATTTGATTTTCCCAATCTGTAACAAGTCACACATGATTAATGTGCTATCATTCAATGTACCTGATAAGCCCATAGACTATTCCCAAAAGTGCCTTCTTTCCTTATCATTTCTTACCTCTGCACATAAGGATTCCCATCTGATCCAAGATCATTCCTTGCTATCGTACATATACTAACAAAGCTACTGCACCATCCTGTCCTTCTAAAAACTCACCAGCCTGAATATTTCATTCCTAGCTTTTAATATCCTGGCAAAGTTAGACAGATTTTCCAGGAAGTGGCTGTCTCTTAAAGCTGCATGTGTTCACTGCATTCAGTGGGATAGCCAGCTGTGTATGGACACACAGTCTGAACCAAGCCAGTAATGAGATCAGGAGCTGAGTGGCTCTGGCGGAACCCAAACTGGGCGTCACTGAGCAGGTTATTGCTGAGCAGGTGCTGCCTGATAGCACTGTTACTGACACCTTCCACAACTTTACTGATGATCGAGAGGAGACTGATGGGGCAGTAATTGGTCGGGCTGGATTTGTCCTGCTTTTTGTGTACAGGATATACCTGGGTAATTTTCCACAGTGCGGTAGATACCAGTGTTGTAACTGTACTGGAATAGCTTGGCTAGGGGACCAGCAAGTTCTGGAGCACAAGTCTTCAGTCAGGCTGCCAGGGACTTCCCTGGGCATACTGAAATCAGCTGATAGGAATCACATCTTGTGGCCTGGCGTCGCTCTCCTTCATTGCCATGAAGGATCTTGTCTCTATGAACATAATGACAAATAACAAAGTTATGATTGGCATTTCTCCACAAGGTCCCTCGTGTGACAAAAATGATGACTCATGGAGTTAAATTCCATTCCAACCTTGAAACTGGCCAGTTTGGGCAAACAGGTTTGTGCTGTATTTCAGCTTCGCACTGTCCCTACTGAGTGCATTCTTTGAAACTTAACTCTTGATCTTGCTGCGAGCAAAAGATACTTTGATCCACTTATGGAACTGTGGGCATGAACCATGTTTGCTTTGCTATCATTATGGGTGGGGTTGTCCGAGAGGAGTACCTTAAACCTTTTACCCAGATACCCTTCCCTTATATGACAGACAAAAGACTCAGAATTTAATAAACAACCATTCTTTATTTTAACTCTTTAAGTATTATACTCAATATGGAACATACATTTGTTGCAATATTTGCTTCTGACTTCATCTAACGTAACTTCAACTTTAACTCACATCGTTTAACTTCACTTTATCTTACTTAATTCACATTTAACCCAACTCCACAGGTTTCTGTAGGAACAAAGACTACCCTGTTTCGAGTGAAGTGGCTAACTTTGTTCTCCATTCAGGTCTCACCCCATGGTTCTTTGCCTTCTCTGAAGGTAACTTCAGTGCACATGCTTCTCGTATGTTGGTACCGAAGGCTGTTGCTCTGTTCTGTTAACTTACCTCAAAATGTGCTTGGTTTCCAGAAACTTCTCTGGCACTCAGCCAATGAATTGATCAAATCCCGATCCCATCGTTCGATACCAGGCAATGGAATTTTACTAATTTAAAAAAAAAAACGCCCAAATATTAAACCGCCACATTCCGAGCCCCATTTAATGTAACATGGTGGCATTTTGTTGAGCTGATCACATGAAACCTGCCTTACTTGGTCACCACAGCAAACTACAGGTCACAATATGTCCTGGCTGCAGTTTTACAGAGTTTAAACTAGCTTGACTGAAATTCCCAGCATGCTTGATTGTAGCTCATAAACAGGCTTGCAGCCATTTCTGCTACTGGCCATGTGAGCACAGTGGAGATTTCCCACTTTTGTTTTACAGTGTGGGGCAAAGACTTGGCAACCATTGGGAAAACACACCCAGTTGCCCACAATTCGGGTTGGTAAGAGCTGACAGGCCAGCATGGGAAATCACGGACCTCAACAATACCATCCCAGGTCACCAATAGCTTCTGGCCTTTAAAAGTCAGCCCAATACACCTCTGAGGATCCAACAGGGGGGGTCAGAACATCATAGGTGAGGCCAGTTGAGAAGGGGGTATTGGGGGCACTGAGTGCATCCAGATTTGGGGGCAACTGGAGCCCCAAGTTCCGTAACCCGACAACCCTGGTTCCCCAGATAATAAACCAGCCATGGAGTGAGAGTCTATTCAAGGCAACTCACCCTATTAGTAACCCCCTTCTGCTCACCTCCAAGCAGGGGGGTGGATTTACACCCAACAATTTCAACGCCAATGTTTGTTTTGAAGGGCTTGTCACATGAGGAGCGGGTTGAAGACTCTGGGTCTGTACCCAACGGAGTTTAGAAGGATGAGGGGGAGAAACTCACAGAATACAGTGGGTGGACAGTGAGAGTCTTTTTCCTAGGATGATGACATCGTCTAGTATGAGGGGGCATAGCTGCAAATTGAGGGGTGATAGATTTAAGACAGATGTCAGAGGCAGGTTCTTTACTCAGAGAATGGTAAGGGCGTGGAATGCCCTGCCTGCCAATGTCATTAACTCAGCCACATTAGGGGCATTTAAACAGTCTTTGGATAAGCATATGGATGATGATGGGATAGTGTAGGGGGTGGGCTTAGATTAGTTCACAGGTCGGCGCAACATCGAGGGCTGAAGGGCCTGTTCTGCGCTGTATTGTTCTATGTTCTATGTTCTAATACTGAGAGGCCTGGATAGAGTGGACATGGAGAAGATATTTCCACCGGTGTGAGAGACTAGGACCCAAGGGCACGGCCTCAGAGTGAAGGGACAACCCTTCAGAACTGAGATGGGTAGGAATTTCTTCAGCCAGGGGGTGGTGACTCTATGAAACTCAATGCTGCAGAGGGCTATGGAGGCCAAGTCATCGCATATTTTTAAGACAGAGATAGATAGGTTCTTGATTAGTAAGGGGATCAAGGGTTATGGGGAAAAGGCAGGAGAATGGAGTTGAGAAACATATCAGCCATGATAGAATGATGGAGCAACCTGATGGGCTGAATGGCCCAATTCTGCTCCTATAACTTATGCCCTTAATGTACAGAGTATTGTTGTGTGGCCTGTGTGCTGTTTGGAATGAGCGAATACTTCTTGCCTACTGTCTATTTCTCCAACACGTTGAACTTACCTAACCCGAGCAATACCTAACAGCTCCCAATCGATCTCATTCCAAACAGGGAGTTCCGACATCGTGCTAAAGTGTCGTTGTTCAGCAATTCCACAATATCAGCCTCAACTCGGAGAAGCTTTGTCTTCGAGCCAACAATGTCGGTGGGTGATCCAAGGAAGGACATTGTCACAACAATTAATATCCCGTTTGCTGTAAGTAGGGGGATGTATTTCCATAATATATATGCCTTGAGTGACCACGCTGTCTGCTGTAATAGGAGCAGGAGGCCTTGTGTTTTCCCGACCTTTCAACGAGTTCTACTTTATCCACTGCTCCCCATCTTTCCCCTGGCTGGTGAGTCCAGGCACGCAAGTTTAAAATAAGGGGGATGCCATTTAGGACTGAGATGAGCAGGGTCTTTTTTTTAACTCAGAGGGCGGTAAATCTTTGGAATTCTGTACTCCAGAGAGCTGTAGATGTTCACCCATTGAGTTTAAAATAGAGCACAACAGATTTCTAACTGGCATAAAGAGTTATGTGGATAATGGAGTTAAAAAACATTGACATGGATAACCAGAGATAGTAAGAACTGCCGATGCTGGAGTTGGAGGTAACACAGTGTGGAGCTGAAGGAACACAGCAGGCCAGATAGCATCAGAGAAGCAGGAAGGTTGATGTTTATGTCCCGACCCGAAATGTTAACTTTCCTACTCCTTTGATGCTGCCTGGCCTGCTGTGTCCCACGACATGGATGACCAGTTCTGTTTGTGTGGAATGGTGGAGCAGGCTGAATGGCCTACTCCCATCTCGATGTTCCTTTTATTTTAATCCGTCAGCTCTCTCCGCATTTAAAAATCTATTGATCCCCATCTTGATTATACTCAATGGCTGAGCATCCACAGCCCTTCAGGAAAAGAATTCCAAAGGTTCACCATACTCTCAGTTAAAAAATTCTGGGTGGTTAAGAAGGTGCTTAGCACACTTGCCTTCATTGCTCAGACCTTTGAGTCTAGGAGTTGGGAAGTCATGCTGAGGTTGTACAGGATGTTGATGAGGCCTCTTCTGGATTATTGTGTCAAGTTCTGGTTGCCCTGTTATAGGAAGTGTATTATTAAGCTAGAGAGGTTTCAGAAGAGATTTACCAGGATGTTGCCAAGAATGGAAGGTTTGAGTTATAAAGAAACGCTGGATAGGCTGGGATGTTTCTCTCGGGAGTGTGAGAGGTTAAGAAGCGACTCTATAGAGGTTTATAAAATCATGAGGGGTATAGACAGGGTTATTGGTAGGTGTCATTTGCTTGGGATGGGCATTTCAAGGCTAGGGAACACATTTTTAAGGTGTGGAGAGAGATTTAGAAAAGACATGAGTGGCAAATGTTTTACTCAGAGAGTGGTTCGTGTGTGGAATGAAGATGGAGATGGGTACAGTTACATAGTTTAAAAGACACTTACATAAGTGCGTGAACAGGAAAGGTTTGGAGGTATATGGGCCAGTGGGCAAGTGGGACTAGTTTAGTTTGGGATTATATACGCTGTGGGCTGGTTGGACCAAAGGGTCTGTTTCCATGCTGTATGACTCAGTGACTCTTTCCTCAGTCCAGATTGGCCATCCTGTTCTCCTAAAACCAAGACCACGTGTTCTAGACGCTCCTCCTAGAGGGGAACAACCTCCCAGCATGTACGGTCTCAAGCTCTGTACTAATCTTGTGTCTTCTAACACGATCACCTCTCATTCTCCAAAATAGCAGGAAGGGTAAACCCAGGTTACACTGTTTCTCATCAACTCCTTAGCAAAGGAAATCAATCCCCTTTCGGATTAGTGCATCCTTCCTCAGGCAAGGAGACTGGGATAAAATAAGACAAAAGAACTGCAGATGCTGGAGATCTGAAACAAAAGCAGAAATAACTGGAGAAACTCAGCAGGTCAGGCAGCATCTGAGGAGAGTAAGCAGAGTTAACGTTTTCAGTCCAGTAACCCTTCTTCAGAACTGCTAATAGCTAGGAAAAGGTTGTATATATGCTGAAGACAGGGGGATGGGGCGTGGGTGAGTCTTAAGAGAGAGAATTACTGTTAGGCAGACAGAATGATGGATGACAATGAGGGACAATGATAAGCAGCTAATGGGGACCATAAGTACATAAAAATGTCGGCTGTGCTGAAAGCAAGTCGCGTGATGATGTGGGAGTGGGTAAAGGACATTGAAGAGGGTGTTCAGGCCCTAAAATTATTAGACATGATATTCAACCTTTATATCTTCTGCCCAATAGAAAATGCTGTAAGAGAGTATAACTGGGGTGGGAGGAGTCTTTGAAGATGTTGGTTGCTTTCCTGAGGCAGCGGGAAGTATAGATGGAGTCAATGGATGGAAGGCTGGTTTGTTTGATTGGCTGAGCCGTGTTCACAACTCTTTGTATTTTCTTGCAGTCTTGGGAAGAGCAGTTGCCATTCCACATTGTGTTGTATCCAGATAGGATACTTTCTATAAAAATTGGTAATTGACACCTGGCAAGTGCCCAGAGCTCTTGCGTCCCCTGCGAGTCTAACATTTCTCTCTCCTGATTTCCTTTGCCAGACTCTGTTGCAAATGCTGAAGCGCAGTGGGATCACTCAGAAAATCCTTGCGGCTGCGTTATTTACCTTGAAGAGGAATGCGCTCTTCCAGAGCCGGACAGTGGAGGAGTGGCTTTGGGGTTATGAGCATCCTCTGCTGAAGTTCGGTCATAAAGTGTTACCAAGTGTTTTCCCAGGCAGCCAGTTTGGACTTTTCTACGGAGTGAGTAGTCAATGCTTTTTGAACAACTTTGGACGTAGCCTGACGAATTCAAATAGAACATTGTTGCCAAGCATTCCCAGAATTCATGAATGTTAACTCCTGTGGCATTCCTCCTGTGGGTTGTGGATTGTGGAGAGGGGAGCGATGAGCCTGATGTATAGCCATGCAGCGACCCTGCTGACCAGGGCTCATCAGTCATCTTTCCACTCCCCATCTTATAAATCATGTTGGTTCAGAATGGTCAAAATCCTGAACCTCTGAGGCTGAGTGATGTTCCTGAAATGTCATCTGTTTTGTTGGTAAGTGACCAGGTATTGACTGGATATTAACAAATTTGCTGAAAAAGCTCAGCAGGTCTGGCAGCATCTGCGGAGAGAAATCAGAGTCAACGTTTCAGGTCCAGTGACTTTTCCTCATAACTGATGGTAGCAAGGAAAATGTCAGTTTTTTTATGCAGAAATATGGTGGGGGTGGGGGTGGGGTGAAGAGTAAATGAGAGGTGGGGATCAAGCCCAAAGAGAGAGAAGAGCAATTGGATAGACAAAAGAGTGGATAATGATCTGGCCAGGAGGGTGAACAGCTACAAATGAGGACTGTTAGTGGCTAACAATATCCAGTTAATAAAAACCAAAACAACTGCGGATGCTGTAAATCAGGAACGAAAACAAAGTTGCTGGA
>JAHRHZ010000129.1:475934-501080 GCA_024137785.1 Ginglymostoma cirratum
TCCAGCAACTTTGTTTTCGTTCCTGATTTACAGCATCCGCAGTTGTTGTGGTTTTTATTAACTGGATATTGTTAGCCACTAACGGTCCCCATTTGTAGCTATTCACCCTCCTGGCCAGATCATTATCCTTTGGACTCTATCCCCACCTTTCATTTACCCTTCACCCCAACCCCTCCCCACCCCGACCCTATCTTCTGCATAAAAATCGACATTTTCCTTGCTACCATCAGTTCTGAGGATAAATCACTGGACCTGAAAAGTTGACTTAGATTTCTCTCCGCAGATGCTGCCAGACATGCTGAGCTTTTCCAGCAACTTTGATTTTTTTTCCCGAATTACAGCATCTGTGGTTCTTTTCGTTTTTACTAACTGGATATTATTTGTTTGTCATTTTTAGCAGTTTTGGATTGGAATTTTTCTCAGCATCCTTAGGAATGCTACCTTGTGGCACAGTGATAGTGTCCCTACCCTCGAAAGGCAAAGTCAAAGTTCATGTCCCACTTGCTCCAGGGGTTTGCAATAACATCTCTGAACAGGTTGTTTAGGATAAACAGGTAAAATAATGTCCCATGGAGAGCTACCAATCAAATCAGTTTGATCATCCTGTTTCACAAGAAACTGAAGAACAGAAGTTTTGTTTTATTCACTCATGAGACATGGTTGTTGCTGGCTGGGCCATCATTTGTTGCCTGTCCCTATTCCCCTCAAGAAGATGATGGTGACCTACCTTCTTGAACCATTGTGCTATAGCTAGACCAAGCACAGTAACAGCAGTCCATTCGGCCCCTTGAGCCTGCTCCATGTGCCTTTTCTTTAACTCTACGCTTCGGCCCTGGAAAAACACATTTTCCTTCAAAGTGAATAGCGATCCCGGCTGATATTTTCGGTTCAACTCTGCTTTCCGCCTAATCCCCATATCCCTTGTTCCCCGAGAGATCGAAAAATCTTTCAGTCTCAGTCTTAAAAACATGTAATGATGGACCATTCCCAACCCCATGAGTTGGAGACTTTCAAAAGTCAGAAGCTTTTGTGTGTCACTATTCCTCCTCGTCTCCTTATAGAACATAGAACATGACAGCGCAGTACAGGCCCTTTGGCCCTCGATGTTGCGCCGACCTGTGAAACCAATCTGAAGCCCATCTAACCTACACTATTCCATTATCATCCATATGTTTATTCAACGACCATTTAAATGCCCTTAAAGTTGGCGAGTCTACAACTGCTGCAGGCAAGGCATTCCATGCCCTGACTACTCTCTGAATAAAGAATCTACCTCTGACATCTGTCCTATATCCATCACCCCTCAATTTAAAGCTATGTCCCCTCGTGCTAGCCGTCACCATCCGAGGAAAAAGGCTCTCACAGTCCACCCTATCTAATCCTCTGATCATCTTGTATGTCTCTATTAAGTCATCTTAACCTTCTTCTCTCTAACGAAAACAGCCTCAAGTCCCTCAGCCTTTCCTCATAAGACCTTCCCTCCATACCAGGCAACATCCTGGTAAATCTCCTCTGCACCTTTTCCAATGCTTCCACATCCTTCCTATCATGCGGTGACCAGATGCAATACTCCAAGTGCGGCTGCACCAGAGTTTTGTACAGCTGCAACATGACCTCACGGCTCCGAAACTCAATCCCTCTACCAATAAAACCTAACACACCGTATGCCTTCTTAACAACCCTATCAACCTGGGTGGCAACTTTCAGGGATCTATGCACATGGACACCGAGATCTATCTGCTCATTCACACTACCAAGAATCTTACCATTAGCCCATTACTCTGTATTCCTGTTACTCCTTCCAAAGTGATTCACCTCACACTTTTCCACATTAAACTCCATTTGCCACCTCTCAGCCCAGCTCTGCAGCTTATCTATGTCCCTCTGTAACCTGCAACATCCTTCCGCACTATCCACAACTCCACCGACTTTAGTGTCATCCGCAAATTTACTAACACATCCTTCTACGCCCTCATCCAGGTTATTTATAAAAATGACAAACAGCAGTGGCCCCAAAACAGATCTTTGCGGTACACCACTAGTAACTGAACTGAAGGATGAACATTTCCCATCAACCACCACCCTCTGTCTTCTTACAGCTAGCCAATTTCTGATCCAAACCACTAAATCACCCTCAATCCCATGCCGCCGAATTTTCTGCAATAGCCTACCGTGGGGAACCTTATCAAATGCTTTACTGAAATCCATATACACCACATCAACCGCTTTACCCTCATCCACCTGTTTAGTCACCTTCTCAAAGAACTCAATAAGGTTTGTGAGGCACGACCTACCTTCACAAAACCGTGTTGACTATCCCTAATCAAATTATTCCTTTCTAGATGATTATAAATCTGATCTCTTATAATCCTTTCCAACACTTTACCCACAACCGAAGTAAGGCTCACTGGTCTATAATTACCAGGGTTGTCTCTACTCCCCTTCTTGAACAAGGGGACAACATTTGCCATCCTCCAGTCTTCTGGCACTATTCCTGTAGACAATGACAACAAGAAGATCAAAGCCAAAGGCTCTGCAATCTCCTCCCTAGCTTCCCAGAGAATCCAAGGATAGATCCCATCCGGCCCAGGGGACTTATCTATTCTCAGACTTTCCAGGATTGCTAACACCTCCTCCTTATGAACCTCAATCCCATCTAGTCTAATAGACTGTATCTCAGCATTCTCCTCGACAACATTGTCTTTTTCATGTGTGAATACTGATGAAAAATACTCATTTAGCGCCTCTCCTATCTCTTCGGACTCCACGCACAACTTCCCACAACTGTCCTTGACTGGCCCTAATCTTACTCTAGTCATTCTTTTATTCCTGACATACCTATAGAAAGCTTTAGGGTTTTCCTTGATCCTACCTGCCAAAGACTTCTCATGTCCCCTCCTGGCTATTCTTAGCTCCCTCTTTAGGTCTTTCCTGGCTAACTTGTAACTCTCAAGTGCCCTAACTGAGCCTTTGCACTTCATATTTACATAACCCTCCTTCTTCCTCTTGACAAGAGATTCAACTTCTTTAGTAAACCACGGTTCCCTTGTTCGACCATTTCCTCCCTGCCTGACAGATACATACTTATCAGGGACACACAGTAGCTGTTCCTTGAACAAGCTCCACATTCCAATTGTGCCCAGACCCTGCAGTTTCCTTCCCCTTCCTATGCATCCTAAGTCTTGCCTAATCGCCTCATAATTGCCTTTCCCCCAGCTATAACTCTTGCCCTGCGGTATATACCTCTCCCTTTCCATCGCTAAAGTAAACATGACCGAATTGTGGTCACTATCACCAAAGTGCTCACCCACCTCCAAATCTAACACCTGGCCTGGTTTATTACCCAGTACCAAATCCAATGTGGCCTCGCCTCTTGTTGGCCTATCTACATACTGTGTCAGGAAACCCTCCTGCACACACTGGACAAAAACTGACCCATCTAAAGTACTTAAACTATAGCATTTCCAGTCAATATTTGGAAAGTTAAAGTCCCCCATAACAACTACCCTGTTCCTGTTGCTCCTATCCAGAATCATCTTTGCTATCCTTTCCTCTACATCTCTGGAACTACTCGGAGGCCTATAGAAAACTCCCAACAGGGTGACCTCTCCTTTCCTGTTTCTAACCTCAGCCCATACTACCTCAGTAGACGAGTCCTCATCAAACGTCCTTTCTACCACCGTAATACTGTCCTTGATTAACAATGCCACACCTCCCCCTCTTTTACCACCTTCCCTGATCTTACTGAAACATCTAAACCCCGGAACCTGCAACAACCATTCCTGTCCCTGCTCTATCCATGTCTCTGAAATGGCCACAACATCAATGTCCCAGGTACCAATCCATGCTGCAAGTTCACCCACCTTATTCCGGATGCTCCTGGCGTTGAAGTAGACACACTTCAAACCACCTTCCTGCCTGCTGGTACACTCCTGCGACGTTGAAACCTTATTCATGACCTCACTACTCTCAACTTCCTGTACACTGGAGCTACAAGTCAGGTTCCCATCCCCCAGCTGAACTAGCTTAAACCCTCCCGAAGAGCATTAGCAAATTTCCCCCCAAGGATATTGGTACCCCTCTGGTTCAGGTGCAGACCATCCTGTTTGTAGAGGTCCCACCTACCCCAGAATGAGCTCCAATTATCCAGGTATCCGAATCCCTCCCTCCTGCACCATCCCTGTAGCCATGTGTTCAACTGCTCTCTCTCCCTATTCCTCGCCTCGCTAGCACGTGGCACGGATAACAAACCAGAGATAACAACTCTGTTTGTTCTAGCTCTAAGCTTCCACCCTAGCTCCTTGAATTTCTGCCTTACATCCCCATCCCTTTTCCTACCTATGTCATTGGTGCCTATGTGGACCACGACTTGGGGCTGCTCCCCCTCCCCCTTAAGGATCCTGAAAACACGATCCGAGACATCACGGACCCTGGCACCTGGGAGGCAACACACCAACCGCGAGTCTCTCTCGTTCCCCCAGAATCTCCTATCTGTCCCCCTAACTATGGAGTTCCCAATGACTAATGCTCTCCGCCTCTCCCCACTTCCCTTCTGAGCAAGGGGGACAGACTCTGCGCCACAGACCTGTACCCCATGGCTTACCCCTGGTTAGTCGTCCCCCTCAACAGAATCCAAAACGGTATACCTGTTATTGAGGGGAATGGTCACAGGGGATCCCTGCACTGTCTGCCTGTTCCCTTTCTGTCCCCTGACTGTAACCCACCTACTTTTTTCCTGTACTTGAGGTGTGACTACCTCCCTGTAACTCCTCTCAATCACCCCCTCAGCCTCCCGAATGGTCCGAAGTTCATCCAGCTCCAGATCCAGTTCCCTAACACGGTTTCCAAGGAGCTGGAGTTGGGTGCACTTCCCGCAGATGAAGTCAGCAGGGACACTAGTGGTGACCCTTACCTCCCACATCCTACAGGAGGAGCATGCAACTGCCCTTGCATTCATTGCCATTGTTCTAAATTGTAAAAAACAGACTTTTGGAAAAAAAAACACTAGTAACTTACCAAATCAGTGCTCAGAACCTTTTTGGTTAGAGGAGGAGGATGGGTGGGAATAAAATATACCGCCCAAATATATTACCTCACTTACTCAACCGTCCCGTGTCTGCTCCTGCTCAACGTGCACTCCGCCTATTCACGAGGTAAGTTTTTAAAGGAGAAGTTTACCTTCCCAGGCTGCCCTCGCGCCTCCTTCCAGACTCCCGCCGCTGAAACGACTGAAAGGCCGCAGTCACGCGAGGTAATGACTTATCCTGGGAGGGCACTGCAATGTCTTAGATACTCTGACCAGCAGAAGATCTAACAATATCAGGCCAACCAGAGACACACACATTTCAGCCAGAGGGCCTCTCATTCTTCTGCACTCCAGTGAATATCAACCCAATTTACTGAGCGTTCACTGGAGGAAACAGCAGTCTATCTAAAATGGGCTGATCAAGGGTTCTAAACAACACTGTGACGGTAGGAAAATTGAGAGCGCAGTAGGTCCTTTGTGTTTGGTTGCAGGATGTGGATGTCATTGGTCAGACATTTATTACTTATTTCTAATTACTCTGAAGGACACTGTTGAACCATTGAAGTCTTTAGGATGTAGCTATGCCCGCTTTGCTGTATGGAAGGGAATTCTGGGATTATGACCCAGTGACAGTGAAGGAACAGTGATATATTTCCAAGTCAGGATGTAGAGGGGCGTGGAAGGAACTTGCAGGAGCTAGTGTTCCCATGTACCTGCTGGCCTTGACCTTCCTAGATAGAAGTGGTCGTGGGTTTGGAAGGCGCTGTCTGAGGATCTTTGGTGAATTTCTGCAGTGAATCTTGTAGATAGTACACACTGCTGCTACTGAGCGTCGGTGGTGGAGCGAGTGGATGTCTGTGGATGTAGTGCCAATCAAACGGGCTACTTTGTCCTGGATGGTGTCAAGCTTCTTAAGTGTTGTTGGAGCTGCACTCATCTAGACAAGTGGAAAGTATGCCATATATTTGGACTAACACACAGGGTTTGATAAATGTATTGATATCCTCAATCATTATCAATTCTCCATTCAACTTAAAGCCCCTCCAAGCCACTCACAATCCTGACTTGGAAATATTTCACTGTTCCTTCAGTTTTGCTGGGTCAAAGTCCTGAAATTCCCTCTCTAATAATATTGTGGGTGAACCTGCAGCACGTGGATTGCAGCGGTTCAAGAAGGCAACTGACCACCTTCTCAGGGGCAATTGGGGATAGGCAATAAGTGCTGGCCCAGCCAGTGATGCTCACATTTTACAAGTGAATTAAAAAAAGCCCTACCTTACCACTGTTCATCATCCCCTCCTGCACAGCTGCACTCCTCCGAGAATCCATAGTATCTAGAATGGAATGTCTCAACAGTATATAGAATGGAACGCTAATTAGCCAGCGGGATCTCTAGGGATTCCTGCACTACTTGCCTATCTTTCTTGGACTGCCTGGCAGTCACCCATACCCTATGTGCCTGCCTGCTCCTAACCTGTAGTGTAAACACCTTTCTGAATTTGCTGGACACATAGTCCTCTGCCTGGCCAATGCACAACAATGACTCCAGCCGATGCTGTAGCTTTGAAACCTGGAACTCAGGCTTGTGCAATCAGTGACATGGGCTACAAGGAGGGCCACAGGATGGACACTCCATTTGGCTGAGCTGTCCTGCCATACTTTGACATAACATGTTTAAGTTACTTTAACTTTACATAGTTTTACTAGCCTAACTTACTCTCACCTTAGTCCTGTACTATTAACTAACCTGGAGATTGAGAGGAAGTAGAAATTCTTCACCCTTCACACAAATCGGGTCCTTCTTTAAACCCTTAAAGTCATACAGAGCACTGTTTCAGCTGGTGTATTATGTCCAGTTCTGGGTGCCAAACTTTGGGAAGGAAAGGAAGACATGGGTGATGGTGCAAGTAAGAGTCACATAAATGATTCCAGCGATGAAGAACTTCAGATAGATTGGAGATATTGGGGCAGTTCTCCCTAGAGAAGAAGAGACAGGGAGGAGTTTTGATTGAATTATTCAAAATCACGAGGGGCCTTAACATTGTAAATGGGAAAAACTGTTTCCATTGGAAGAAGGATAAAAATATAGGAGGCATGGTTAATAAGTTTGCAGATGACACTAAAATTGGAGGTGTAGTGGAAAGTGAAGAAAGTTATCTCAGAGTACAACGGGACCATGGGGGTCCTGTTGATGGGCCCGTTGATACTGTATCCCATTGATACAGATGGGCCAATGGGCCGAGGAGTGTCAGATGGAGTTAATTTAGATATATGTGAGTTGCTGCATTTTGGAAAGGCAAATCAGGGCAGGACTTATACACTTAATGGTAAGATCCTGGTAGGTGTTGCTGAACAAAGAGACCTTGGAGTGCAGATCCATATTTCCTGGAAAGTAGAGTCCCAAGTAGACACAATAGTGAAAAAGGATCAGTGCATTGAGTATATGACTTGGGAGGTTATACTGCGGCTATACAGGACATTGGTTAGGCCACAATTGGAATACTGTGTACAATTCCGATCTCTCTGCTATAGGAAAGATATTGCTAAACTTGAAAGGGTTCAGAAAAGATTTACAAGGATGTTGCTGGAGTTGGAGGGTTTGACCTACAGAGAGAGGCTGAATAGACTGGGACTATTTTCCCTGGAGTGTCAGAGGCTGAGGGGTCACCTTATAGACGTTTATAAAATCATGACGGGCATGGATAGGGTGGATAGCCAAGGTCTTTTGCCCAGGGTGGGGAGTCCAAAACTAGAGGGTTTCTTGCATTTGTCCTGATAAGGTTTTTTTCTCAGTAATACTCAAGGTGAGGAGTGAAGGATTTAAAAGGGACCTAAGGGGCAACATTTTCATGCAGAGGGTGAAACAAGCTGCCAGAGGAAGTGGTGGAGGCTTGTACAATTACAACATTTAAAAGGCATCTGGATGGGTATATGAATGGGAAGGGTTTAGAGGAATATGGGCCAAATGCTGGCAAATAGGCCCAGATTAATTTAGGGTAAGTGGCCTTCATGGACATGTTGGAACAAAGGGTCTGTTACCATGCTGTACAGCTGTATGATTCTGTAAGGACAGAGAAGGAGAGGGCTCAGATTTAAGGTATTGACAAAACAAGCAATGATGTGAGGAGAAACTCTTTCACAAAGGCAGTGGTTAGGATCTGGAAAGTGCTGCTTCAGTGCATATTACAGGCAGGTCCAATCAAGGCTCCCATAAGCTGCTCAAACTATTTTCTGAAAAGGAAGATTGTGAGGGGTTACAAGAAAAGGCAGCAGAATAACCACGAGGTAACTTGCTCCTGTAGAGGGCCAGCGCAGACTGATGTTCTGTAACCATTCTGTGATTCTGCAAGGACTGTAATGGTATAAGGACTAGGTGAAACAGATTTAAGAATTTGAACAACACATGCAGGGATGTTGTGCCCCAGAATCAAAGCCAACCTGGCAAACAAACAGGCCAGGCAGCATCAGAGGAACAGGAAAGTTGACATTTTGGGTCGGGATCCTTCTTCAGAAATAAGGTGGGGGAAGGGAGCTGGGAAACAAATAGAAGGGGGAGGGGTGGGCTGGGGAAGGTAGGTGGGATGGTGATAGGTGAGTGTAGGTAGGCAGTGGTGGAAACTGGTCAGTGAGGTGCGACGGGCTGATAGGTGGGGGAGAAGATGGACAGGTTGTGTCAGGTCAAGGAGGTGGGGATGAGAGGGTGGCTTGGATGCGGGGTTAGGGAAGTTTTAAAACTGGTGAATTCCATGTTTATGCCATCAGGCTGTAGGCTCCCAAGGCGGAATATGAGGTGCTGCTCCTCCAGTTTGCAGGTGGCATCGTTGTGGCACTGGAGGAGGCCCAGGATGGACATGTCACCCAAAGAGTGGGAGGGGGAGTTAAAATGGTTTGCATGTGGTGTCATTGTGGCACTGGAGGAGGCCCATTTTAACAGGCCGAATGGCCTGTTTCCACACTGTGGGCTTTCTAATGATTCTACGATTAGTCAGTGTGGCAGCAGATCAAATCATTTGTCAAGTTAAGTACTGGCATGTGTAGCCAAAACTGACCTGTAGATGTTACTGTTGATGCCTATCCAGTTCGCTAATGTTCTTTAGAGACATTTACCCACACAAATCCACGTGAGCCTTCATACTACCCCAGCCCAACACTAAATGGATGACTTTAATAGCCTCAGGATAACTAAATTGAAAAGTAACTACAACTTTAGTGGTGCCAACCTTTGCCAAGAACATTTAAAAGTAGGTACATTTATTGCTCTGTACTGAGTTTCCACTTGTTAAATTTTGTATCATACATAAATGCACGTGTGTAGACAGTTCGCGGAGGGGTTATAAATGATTATCTTCAGCTAAAGAAGGCACTTTCTATAAGAGTATTTAATCCATTTCCAGATTAATGGGACAGACGATGGAGAATATTTATTCAATACTGGCAAAGATGACTACATGAAATTCACTGAAGTGATGATGTGGAATGGACAGGAGTAAGTAACTTCACCTTACCACAATTGTTAGAACTATAATCATATCCTAACTGTGTACGAATAAAGCACGTGTGAATTTGTCTTGGTGAATTAAGTTTCTGAAGGACTAACTACGGAGTCATGCTGCTCTTTTGTCTTTAGGTATCATCCTGCTATTGGCACAATGCAAATGAGAACAGCTTCTTGTAGCCTTGTGGTTATTCTGTTTGATTTCAGGATCTGGGTGCCTTGCCATTGATTGCTCATCCCTAATTGTCCCAGAGAGGGCGGCAGTGAGCTGTCTTTGTGGACTATTTTGGAACATCCCACAGTGTGTGTGAAGTACTTTCTGTGAGGTCTCTCTGCTGTCACTATAGTGATGATGGCAGTGAGCTTGAGCACAGCAAGATCCCATAAAGAGTATTGAAGCAAATTGACGGGTGATCCAATATAAAACTGGAATACGGCAGCATGTGGAAATTTAAAATAAAAACAAATCTGAAAGAGAGGTGGGGGCAGGAATTGAATGGTCTCTACTGAGGTCAGCTCATAGAATCCCTACAGTTGGAAGCAAGCCATTTGGCCCATCAAGTCCACACTGACCCTTCAAAGAGCATCACGGTCAGACTGACCGCTGCAAACCTGCATTGCCCATGGCTAACCCACCTAACCTGCATATCGTTGGACTGTGAGAGGAAACTGGAGTATCTGGAGGAAACCCACACAGACACAGAAAGTCATCTGAGGCTAGAATCAAACCCAGGCCCCTGATGCTGTTAGGCAGCAATGCTAACCACTGAACCACCATGCTGCCCCTTTTGAAGGCAAAGGGTCCAGTATTTAATCGGGCCAGAGGATGAGGGGTGGACTCCCTACTATTTTGTCACCAAGATTTGGATTAAAACCTAATTAAGGGCCTTACCCTGACTGAACTGGTATTTAACCAGGGGTAAACGATACAGTTGCACATGGGGCATCTGGAGAGCAAACTCTGTTGCGTTTTCCTGGGGGATTCACATTTAGTTAGGCAACCGCTTGGTTCAAGGCATCCAGGAAGCGGGTAGGAGGGGAGACACTCAGAGGTGGTCTGGAAGCTAGGCTTCAGTCAGTTGGGGCTTTTCCTGTCCAGTCAGTCCAGGGGCTGAGTCATGGTCAGTGGTCAGGGTTTGGTCAAAAATGTTCAGGGGGCTTCACAGTGCAAAGTCATGGAGTGCTGGGGAAAACCGAGAACTCCAAGTCTGGGAATGGGCCTCATTATCTTGGGCTGCTGGAGGCACAGTGACAGGGATAGAGGGCAATTGGAAATGTTAGGGTGGGACCTCATAGTGAAGAAGAGAGGACTGGGAACTCTGGGAAGGGAGGCTTCAAACATGTAACTCTGATCTCCACATGGGGAGAATGCAAGACCAACAAGGAGATGGGAATTTCCAAAGCAATGTGCTCTGGGAGTAAAGTGAGGGCCATTGACAGTGATATAAGAGGGTTCAATGGAAATGGAGCGAGGCTGAAAGGTCATTGGGGGCACTTGGACACAAAAGGGAATGTCAGGGTGGGGGAATATTCATGAGTTACAGATAGAGCCTGCAAGCCACTCACATTGAAGCACATAGCATCAAGAGTTAGCTGCGCAGTAACTGTGTAAAATGGCTGACACCATGTACAAAAGTGTATTCGTTACTGTCCTTTTCATAAGAGGCACAGGAAACCATTTGGAAATTAAGCCCTACTAAGGGCATTTGCTGTAATTGTGCCTCCACTGATTTAGTAATCCTGGCTTCAATTTCCATTTCAATCATTATGATGGATCATTATCCAAGGATGTACATTAAGAATTAAGACATTAAGCAATCATAAGCATTACAATTTGGGCACTAATTGCCTCCTTGCCCTCTCAGCTAAGCAAATGTAATCAGGCAATGTCTCAGAGCACATGTAGGTTGCCCTGAAATGTTTGAGAATCCAGCGTTGACTGTGCAAGAGGCAGCGTTTCTCTGCGCACTGTGATGTGTGAGCTGGTGTGCTCCTTTGAAAAGCTGATACATAGAATGAGCATTCACTGCAGCGATGACTGAATCGCTCACAAGGTGGGTGTAAGTGAGAGATAATGTTGGGTGGGCCAGACCCTAGCTGCTCGTAGTCTCAGTTTTGTCCACATTGTACAAGCAACACCTTGGCTACAGCCCTGAACGTGCTGCTTCAGTGATCCCTGATGTCTGAGGTCAAGGAATTGGCTGTTTGCGAGAGATGAGCTTGACCACTTTGACCTTTTTCTTCCTTGAGACATCTGAAGAGGGAACTCATCCCTCACACAATTTAAAGTTGATGTGGAGGTGCCGCTGTTGGACTGGGGTGGGCAAAGCCAGAAATCACACGACACCAGGCTATAGTCCAGCAGGTTAATTTGCTTGTGGTTTCAAATAAACCTGCTGGACTATAACCTGGTGTCGTGTAATTTCTGACAATTGAGACTTCACCAAGTCCAACACTGCAGCACACATTTAAACAATGAGCATGCATTTACAAAAGTAGAATGTTATTTGCAATGATTTTTCACCCATATGGACCCTCGATAAGTTATTTTCTTCCTTTGCCCTCCCACTATGCCAAAGTGCAGCTGGGCTGGAGGAAGCCCATTCTCCGAGTGGTCCTGATGGTCTGGAACTTGGGTGGTCACCCCCCGGGCCGCTGCCAGTCTCCTGCCCCAAACAGGCTCACTCTCCTCTGCTTGAGTTTCCACAGGCTGTGGGATTATGGCAGGCTGGAGGGAGGGAGAGTAGGGAGTGTACTGAGAGGAACTTGCTGGACCTCTTGTGTGCAGCCTCTCTCTCTCCCAGCCTCCCTAGGTACGTGGGTCCCTGGTTCCCATCTCGCTTTCGCCTTGATTCTGAGCAGCAACAGCCACAGCAATGGAGTGCAGCGAATTTCTTCAGGAGCATATTTATTTTTCTCTTGTCACCACTGAAACAGCTCCACAGAGGCTTGTACATTAAGCGGGTGGGCTGCTGCCAGCTTCCATCTACCTCCTGACTCTCTCTGACAAACTGTGTTTTGATGATGTTACTAAATGGCCGAACCCACAGGGTCCTCTCCTGCTGGAGGAGACCCTGAGCAGGCTCCTGCTTCTCTGACAGCCCTCCAAGTGCCAGGAGCCCTGGTGGGGGCGGAGCGGGGGAGGAGGGGCTGTGGGTGAGTGGTGGGGTGTGGTGCAGGTGGGTTGGCTATTTCTTCCTAGTCCAGCTACGCAGATGTGACAGTGGTTGTTTGTAAGAGGCTCGCGAAGGGGTTAAGAATGTGTTTGCCCTGCTATTTACGTGAGAACCACGCAGCACAATGAGGCGAGCTGGCTTAGTTGGTCACTGTGAGGACTCACTTCACGAATGGTCTCCCTCTCTTCTAGCTGGTTTGAGATCCCTTTGCTTGAAAGGAGGACAGTACAGTCTTGGCCTGATTACATGTCAAGTTTTCCTGCAGGGAGAAGACCGTACAGCGGCAGCAGTGAAGTACGGATGGCCCTGTGAACGTGTAGTAGCACAGGGAAGATCATGGCGCTTATCCTTGGGCAGTGCAGAAGATCATTGACTTTCTCCTGTGTCATGATGGGAATGAGGTCAGTGAGCTGGACCTCATAAAATATGAGTTCCCTGATTGGGGCTGTTAATCTGATCCAATCAGGGAGCCCTGTCTGACAGATAAGAGACGGAGTGTCAGACACCCTGTTCACTCTGAGAGCTGGCTCTGAGGGAGCTGGATCAGTGTCAAGTACTTTACACATGTACATAAAGGGTGGCTTGATGACAGGATACCAGCCTCTGTGGAGTTATTTTATCCTGCACTGCCAGGCTTGTATCTACAGGAGTTTGGAAGAATACGAGGCAATTTGTTCAAAACCTATGAGACATTGAGGGGTGGACAAGTTTCATCCTGTGGGAGGATCTAGAACCATGTATCACTGTTTAAAAGTAAGGGAGCAACCATTTGAAATTGAGTTAAGGAAAAGGTTCGTCTTAGGATCTTTGGAACTCTGTTCTTGAAAAGGTGGTGAACGTAGAGTCTTTTAATTTTTCTGTGGCAGATGTGAGATAGATTTGTGGTAAACAAGGAGTTGAAATGTTATCAGGGTTATGTGGGAATGTCGGAGTGTTGAATGGCAAAACATACTTCAGGGACCAAGAGGCTTACTCCTGGTCCTAATTCATACGTTTGTGTAAAGGAGTCCAAAACCAGTACAGACGGAGCCAGTGTAATTAAGGAGAAACTGTTCCCATTGCAGAAACATTGGGAACCAGTCAACACTAGTAAAAGATGATCGGCAAAAAGACCAAAGGTGAGATGAGAAAACATTTTGTTTCTTTTTTCTAGGAATGTGTAGTTAGGATCTAGAATGTGTTGCCTGACAGTGTGGTGGTGGCAGGGTCACCTGTGGATTCCACAGGGAAGATGTTCTTATAGGGAGCAAGTGCGGGCACAATGGGCCAAATGGCCTCCTTCTGTACTGTAACATTCCTTCTATCCAAGATGACAAAGAAACAGGGCGCAACATTTTGCCGACTGCTCACCAAAGACGCAAAGCAATTTGCAGTGTGTCACAGATTCGTTGAAGTCTTACCGTGCAGATCCATCTTATCTGTACGATGTGTCAAAATTCTTCCACAGAAGTCAAGTATTTTTTGAAGGATAGTCAGTGTTGGAATGGTCCCCACCTTAGCATGTTAAAACTCTTCTGTTTATGAGATGAAAGTGCATTGCTGGAATTATGGGAGAGCACAATGCCTGGGTGCGACCTAAACTCTACCTGGATGAGCATCATGTTGACATTTGCTATATTGGAACACTGTTGTAGCAATCAATGCAGAGAGAATTAATCAAGGCAAAGGACTGAATGATTAACAGAAAGTTGATTATTATCTTTGGAACAGGTCTCTGACTTGGTGGGCATCAAATTCTTGCAACATGATAAACGGAACAGATGGAGCCAGCTTCCACCCTTTGATCAAAAAGGATGAGAAGCTTTACATTTTTGCATCTGATGTTTGCAGGTAATTGCATGGGTGTAAGATGAATTATGTGTAACAATACTGGAGGAAGCAGAGTTGGAGCCACAATTGTTAACAATATAAATGACTTGGATGGGGAAAGTGAATGTACTGTCGCCAAGTTTGCAGATGACACAAAAATAGCTTTAAAGATAAGTGGCTCAGTTATCACTAAGATCTGATATAGGGATATAGACAAGTTAAACCAGTGGGCAAAAACTTGGCAGATGGAAGATAACGTGGGAAAGGGTGAAGTTATGCACTTTAGCAGAAAGAATAGCGGATGTGAGTATTATTTAAATGAAGAAAGACTGAAGAGGGTTATGTACCAGTGGGATTTTGTGGGGTCCTCTTGCATAAATGACAAAAAGCTAGCAGCCAAGTTCAGTGGGTCACAGGGAAGGTAAATGGAATGTTGGCCATTATTTCTGAGCAAATGCAGGATAAAATTAGGGAGGTTTTGCTAAAATTATACATGGCATTAGTCAGACCACAGCTGGAATACTATGAACAGCTTTGGGCCCCTTATCTAAGGAAAGATATACTGGCATTGGAGGCAGTCCAGTGAAGATTCATTGGGCTGATCCTGGGTATAGACGGACTGGCTTATGAGCAGAGGTTGAGTAGAATGGGTATGAGTTCATTGGAGTTTAGAAGAATGAGAGGTGACCTTATTGAAGCATACAAGATTCTCTGGGGACTTGACAGTGGAGATGTGGAAAGATTGTTTGTCCTTATTGGAAAGTCTAGGACCAGAGGGCACAATCTCACAATAAGGGGTCACCCATTTAAGACAGAGATGAGGATGAATTTCTTCTTTCAGAGGGTAGAGAATCTGTGGAATTCTGCATCACAGAGGGATATTGAGGCTGGGTTGTTAATTATATTCAAGGCTGAGATAGCCATATTTTTAATCAGTAAGGGAATCAAGAGTTGTGGAGTTGAGGATTATTAGATCAGCCACAATCTCATTGAATGATGGAGCACACTTGATAGGCTGAATAACCTACTTCTGTTCCTGCATCTTATGGTAGCAATGTGAAAGTCAGATCTCTGACGATCAAAAATTCCAGGAGAGAGAGAGAGAGAGAGAGGGAGAGAGGCTGAATGTGTCAGGAGAGAATGAATGGACTGCGACCATTTCCCTGGAAAACAGAGGGCTGGGAGGTGACCCCTTTTCTTCCTAAGGGTAGTTGTAAATGCTGGGTTTAATAGGGAAGTCTAGGAGCAGATGTTGCCAAGCCTGGAGGCGTCTAAAACCAGTGGTCATAAGCAGCAGGTAGTCACTAATAAATCTAATCAGAAATTCAGAATAGACTCCCTTTCCCCAAGGAATGTGGAGCTCACTCCCACAGGGGTGGCTGTAGTGAAGGGTGTACCTATGTTAAAGGAGAGGATGAGGGATCAAATGGTAGAAGGAAATGTTGATAGATGAGGTGAAGAGGATGGTGGGAACGTTAACACGAGCACTGGCAACGACCTATTGGTGTGAATGGACTGTGCCTCTGTACTTTAGATATTATTTAAAGCACTGCATTATCAGGACAGCAGGATATTGAAGAGTGCATTTTATTTTTTTGTCCCTCAGTTGTTTTGACAGCCAGATTGTGCTGGTCTTAGATAACCTGTTCATCTAGTCACTGTTCCTGGCAGTTGTGGAATCCAGTGTCGATCCTCCATCGCAGTCACAGGTGCCAGTTCCTGTATTCCAGAGGTGTAAAGGACACAACTGGAGCCAATCTTCACACACTGTGCATTAATTTACAGAATTGCACACATAGACCTCAGAACTCTATAGCCAGGGTTTCAGTGTGCTTTGATTCATAAATTATTAGCCTGTTTTTAGTAGTTGAAGGGAGTTTCTCGAAATGGAGAAAGGTGACCAGTGGTGTTCCACAGGGATCAGTGCTGGGGCCACTGTTGTTTGTGATATACATAAATGATCTGGAAGAGGGCATAAGTGGTCTGATCAGTAAGTTTGCAGATGACACGAAGATTGGGGGAGTAGCAGAAAGCATAGGGGATTGTCAAAGAATACAGGAGAATATAGATAGACTGGAGAGTTGGGCGGAGAAGTGGCAGATGGAGTTCAATCCGGGCAAGTGTGAGGTGATGCATTTTGGGAGGTCTAATTCTAGAGCGAACTATACTGTAAACGGAAGAGCCTTGGGAAAAGTTGATGAGCAGAGAGATCTGGGAGTTCAGGTCCATTGTACCCTGAAGGTGGCTGCACAGGTGGATAGAGTGGTCAAGAAGGCATATGGTATGCTTGCCTTCATCGGATGGGGTATTGAGTATAAGAGCCGGCAGGTCATGTTAAAATTGTACAAGACTTTGGTTCGGCCGCATTTAGAATACTGTGTACAGTTCTGGTCGCCACATTACCAAAAGGATGTGGAAACTTTGGAGAGGGTACAGAGAAGGTTTACGAGGATGTTGCCTGGTATGGAAGGTGCTAGCTATGAAGAGAGGTTGAGTAGGTTAGGATTGTTTTCATTAGAAAAAAGGAGGTTGAGGGGGGACCTGATTGAGGTCTTCAAAATCATGAAGGGTATAGACAGGGTTGATAGAGATAAGCTTTTTCCCAGGGTGAGGGATTCAATAACGAGGGGTCACGTGTTCAAGGTGAGAGGAGAAAAGTTTAAGGGGGATACATGTGGAAAGTACTTTACACAGAGGGTGATAAGTGCCTGGAACGCGTTGCCAGCAGAGGTAATAGACGCAGGCACGGTAGATTCATTTAAGGTGCGTCTGGACAGATGCATGAGTAGGTGGGGAGCAGAGGGATACAGATCCTTAGGAATTGGGCGATAGGTTTAGACAGTGGATGTGGATCAGCACAGGCTTGGAGGGCCGAAGGGCCTGTTCCTGGGCTGTAAGTTTTCTTTGTTCTTTGTTCTTTGTACACGTTATAAAACACTTCTGTGCGTGTCACGTCCTAAGGTGGGACTCAAACCCAAACTGTATGGCTAGCAGTTAGGTTCACTAACACTGCACTACAACATCCCTTCTGTATGTGCTTATTGCAGCTGAAGTGATCCCCATAAATGCCCATCACCCATATATTTAAAGGCAGTTGGTATTTGGTTAATACATTGTGTTGCCTCTATTTAAATAAAAATTAGGGTTGACATACATTATCAAAATTTCATAATAGTTTAAGTCCAATACCTCCATATTTTGAGTAAAGTAACTGACATTAGTACATGATCTCCAGAGATGCTTCAGGGATGTTGGAGTGCATCTTGTAGATAGTACACACAGGCTGCTACTGAGCGTCGGTGATGGAGGGAATGGATGCTTTTGCATGTGGTGCCAGTCAAGTGGGCTGCTTTGTCCTGGATGATGTTAAGCTTCTTGAGAGTTGTTGGGGCTTCACCCATTCAGGCAAGTGGGGAGTATTCCATCACACTCCTGACTTGTGCCTTGTAGATGGTGGACAGGTTTTTGGAAATCAGGAGGTGAGTTACTCGCTGCAGGATTCCTAGCCTCTGACCTGCCCTTGTCACCATAGTATTTACATGGTGAGCCTAGTTCAGTTTCTGGTCAATGGTAATTGTTGATTGTGGGAGATTTAGTAATGGTAACGCCATTGATTGTCAAAGGGTGATGGTTAGATTCTCCCTTGTTGGAGATGGTCATCGACTGGCACTTGTGTGGCACGAATCTGGTACACTCTTTCAGTGTTGTGTACCAGAGGTTGGGCTGAGGGATAATACTGGAGGTGGAAGAGAGCAGAGAATGGGAAATGGAGGGAGTATGAGGGGGCAAATCAGATAGAGTGGGATCGAAATATGTAGGTGAAAATAACAACTTCAAAAAAGAGATGACTTCCAATTGTTGTTGCTTCACACAGGTCTTTCTATCTGATGTTTGAAAAGGAGGTGGAAGTAGAGGGCATCAGTGCCTATCGATTTGTTCTGCCGAAAGAGGCTTTTGCAAGTGACCATCCCAGTAACAAGGAGTGTTGTCCAGGAGGGAACTGTCCATTGTCAGGCGTCCTGAATATCAGCACCTGCAAACAAGGTGGGCATTGAAATCCACGTACTCTGCCAGGATCATAGGGCATTGTAAAGCTGGCACTCTCAGTCTACACATTCTGAATACTGAATCAGTTTGCAGTCCCACAAGTGGGTCATTGTTCCCTTAGTATTGAAAGAGAAGTCTACAAAAACAGGCCATTCAGCCCAAAACAGGTAAGTTGGATGTGCTGTCTTTCAGGTGAGACATTCAATCAAGGTATTACCTTACTCCCTCAGGTGAATGTAAAAGACCCAAAGCCTTATGTCAAAGATGAGTGGGGAAGTATCCCTGAGCTCTTGGTCAATATAAATTTCTCAACTGATATGACTACAATGGATTGTGTAGATATTATCATGTGGTTATTTATTGGATCCTTCAGTTTCCAATTGGCTCTTTTTTTCCTGTCTATGACAGTGTTTACACTTTAAGTGTCCCAATTGACTGTAAAGTCTGGGGGGTTGTGAAAGGCATTGCATAAATACTAGCCTTTTTGAATCATGGCTCACATTCTAACCCATCCCTCTGTATTTAGGGATCAGGTGCCAACGCCCCCTTTAACATTCATCTCCATTTCCTTTCAACATTTACCCCCAAACACTCCTTCAACATTCATCCTTGAAAACCCCGTCAAGATTTATTCTCATCCACCCCTTCAACATTTACCCATCACCATCAACATTTACCTCCATCCTCCATTCAACATCCACTCCTTCCTCCTCTGCTGCTCAGTAGCAGCAGTGTGTACCATCTACAAGATGCACTGCAGGAATTCACCAAAGATCCATAGGCAGCACCTTCTAAACCCACGACCACTTCCATCCAGAAGAACAAGGACAAAAGATAGGTGGAAACATCGCCACTTGCAAGTTCCCCTCCAAGCCCTTCACCATCCTGATTTGGAAATATATCATCCGTTAATTCACTGTCACTGGGTCAAAGTCCTGGAACTCCCTCCCTAAGGGCATGTGGGTCCACCTTCAGCACCTGGATCTAGTTGTTCAAAAAGGCAGCTCACCACCATCATCTCAAAGGCAACTAGGGATGGGCCATAAAGGCCTGCTATTTACTCACCTCTTCCCATGTAAAGAGAACAGAACTTCAGCCTGTTTAGTCTTTCCTGATGCTTATAACTTCTCAGTTCTTGTTTGTCATTTTAGTCTATTTTGCACTGCCTCCAGTTTGGAAACAAGTTTGATTATGCTGTCAATTTGCACGTGGCTCTTCACAGAATAGAGATATTTTTCAAAGTCATTGTGATCATTTCTGTAAATCGCATTAATCTTTCAGTCAGCAGTGCAAAACTTAAGCTTGGTCAGTGGCCCAGCTGTTATTGTATCTTGTGTGGAGTATTATTGACTGCATACCAACATTGTTGGCGTGTCACATTGACCCCAGAGTTGGATTGATGTGTTTTGAGGATTTGTAGTATAATCACACACTGCTACTCTGGAATCCCTGAACTGATCAGTGACAATGTTCAACACTGCCTGTTAAGGTCCCGAGGCATTTTTCAGCAGCTTCATCTCTGGATTTCGCTCACGATAAAATCCGATAAAAAAAACTTGACTAAACTGGAACCAGAACAAAAAATGGTGTTTCAAACATTATGCTTCATAACAAAATACCATGAAAATATGGAACAAAAAGCGACTAATGTATTTCGGTTAGTTACTAGTTAATAACTATTTTGCCTGTTTTACTGTTGTGTTTTCATTGGCTACTTGTGACTGTTTTGTTTTCGTGGTTAATGGTTAGCAGCTGCTGTATTTTATTGGGTTACACGTTTGTGACTGCTTTGCTTAGTTACTATTTAGTGCCTTTTGTTTTGGATGGTTACTAGATAGTGAATTTTTTTGCCTGCTTACTGGTTGGTGCTCCCGTGTTTCAGTTGGTTTCCAGTTAGTGGCTGCTTTATTGGTTAGGCCAGTTTACTTTGGCTAGTTACTGGTTGATACTAATAGTAACCACTATTGTAATGTTATTTATTCACAATGCACGTTCACAACCTGAAGGCTTTATTGTGCTGTAACTTGCATTGAAAAATTAATATGTATCAGAAATAATTAGGTTAAAATCGAGAGCAAACACATCTCTCATGACGTAACAAAAATGGACAGGGGAATGGGACATTAAAGGAAGGATTATGTCAAAGTATTCAACTGGCTAGAGTAATTGTAAATTGAATTGAAACAAGGAAAATTGCTCAAAATTGAAAGGCCCCCTTCCAAGGTGTGGGGTCTGAAAAGAGAAACATCCCATAATTCAGACACACATTGAAATATGTGACTTCAAAAAATGCAAACATTTAACTTTTAACTTTGTTCTTTCTTTCTACCCTGTTCTTAAGATTCTGTACCTAGGTACTTGTACCTAAGATGACACCTTGTGTGACAACATGATACAATTTTCACTGTACTCTTGTAATTTTGTGCTTTGGTATACATGTCTTTAAAAGTAAAATCAATCAAAATCAGTCAACACTAAGAACTGAGCAGTGACACAATAGCTGTGACAGACAAAGCCAGTCGGAGGTTGGGTGAGGTTGCTAGAGGATTTGGGGACTACTAACATTTTCCCACTATTAAAAAAGGGAGGAAGGGATAGACTGGGAAATGCTACTTCAGCACTGGGGAAGTTCTTAGAAAGTAATCTGGGAGACTGAATATATCTGCATTTGGAGACAGATTAATCGGTATAATTTGTTAAGAGAAATTTTTGACAGGTTTGATGGACTTTTTGAGTCGGTAAGCAGGAGTGTCAATGAGTGTAATATAATTAATGTGGTCTACATGGACTTCAGCAAGGCTTCTGACAAGTCCCTCATGGCAGACTGGTCAAGAAAGAGCCCATGGGATCCAAGGTGAAGGGACATACTGGATCAAAAACTGGCTGACAGGCAGGAACTAGAGGATGATTGTAGAGGGATGATTCTGTGAGTGGAAGTCTGTTTCCAGTGGGGTTCCACAGGGCTCGATGCAGGGACCCTTGCCATTTGTGGTGTGCATTAATGATCTGGAATTTAGGGAAGGGGTTGTGATCAAGGAATTAAAATGATGAAGGGCATGGATATGATGCATAACAAAGGTCTTTTCCCCTGGGTGGGAAGTCCAAAACCAGAGAGCATATTTAGGCCACTTTTGGAATACTGCATTCAATTCTGATGTCCCTGCTAAAGGAAAGATGTTGTGAAACTTGAAAGGGTTTAGAATCAACGAATACCGCTCACGCTTGAACATTGAGCAGTTTTTCCGCCGCCTCCGCCTCCACGCTTACTTCTTCAACCGTGAACCTAACCCTCCCTCTACTGACCCCTTCGCCCACCTCCAACACAAGCCCTCCTCCTGGACACCACCCCAAGGCCTCCTACCCTCCCTCGACCTCTTCATCTCCAACTGCCGTCGAGACATCAATCGCCTCAACCGCTCCACCCCTCTCACCCACTCCAACCTCTCCCCCGCAGAACGTGCAGCCCTCCGCTCCCTCCTCTCAAATCCCAACCTCACCATAAAACCCACGGACAAGGGAGGCGCAGTTGTAGTATGGCGCACTGACCTCTACATTGCTGAGGCCAGGCACCAACTATCCGACACCTCCTCCTACCGCCCCCGGATCACGACCCCACCCCCGAGCACCAAACCATCATCTCCCAAACCATCCACAACCTCATCACCTCAGGCGACCTCCCACCCACTGCCTCCAACCTCATCGTTCCCCAACCCCGCACCACCTGCCTCTATCTCCTTCCCAAAATCCACAAACCTGAATGCCCTGGTCGACCCATTGTCTCTGCCTGCTCCTGCCTCACCGAACTTATCTCCACCTACCTCGACTCCATTTTCTTCCCCTTGGTCCAGGAACTCCCTACCTACGTCCGTGACATCACCCACGCCCTCCACCTCCTCCAGAACCTCCAATTCCCCAGTCCCCAACACCTCATTTTTACTATGGATGTCCAGTCCCTATACACCTGCATTCCCCATGCAGATGGCCTAAAGGCCCTCCGCTTCTTCTTGTCCCGCAGACCTGACCAGTCCCCCTCCACTGACACCCTCATCCGCTTACCCGAACTCGTCCTCACCCTCAAAAACTTCTCTTTCAATTCCTCCCACTTCCTACAGACAAGGGGGGTGGCCATGGGTACCCACATGGGCCCAAGCTATGCCTGCCTCTTTGTAGGTTACGTGGAACAATCCCTCTTCCGTAGCTACGCTGGCCCTAAACCCCACCTCTTCCTCGATTACATTGATGACTGTATCGGCGCTGCCTCGTGCTCCCACGAGGAGCTCGAACAATTCATCCACTTCACCAACACCTTCCACCCCAACCTTAAGTTCACCTGGACCATTTCTAACACCTCCCTCACCTTCCTGCACCTGTCTGTCTCCATCTCGGGTAACCACCTAGAAACCAATATCCATTTCTCCCACAGCTACCTAGAATACACCTCCTCCCACCCACCTTCCTGCAAAAATGCCATCCCCTATTCCCAATTCCTTCGCCTCCGCCACATCTGTTCCCAGGATGAGGCATTCCACTCCCATACATCTCAGATGTCCTCGTTCTTCAAGGACTGCAACTCCCCCCCGCAGCGGTCGAGAACGCCCTGGACCGTGTGTCCCGCATTTCCCACAACTCATCCCTCACACCCTGTCCCCACAATAACAACCAAAAAAGAATCCCCCTCGTCCTCATGTACCACCCCACCGACCTCAGGATCCAACGCATCATCCTCCGACACTTCCGCCATCTGCAATCCGACCCCACCACCAAAGACATTTTTCCCTCCCCACCCTTATCTGCTTTCCGGAGGGACCACTCTCTCTGTGACTCCATTGTCCGCTCCACACTCCCCTCCAGCCCCACCACACCCGGCACTTTTCCCTGCAACCGCAGGAAGTGCTACACCTGTCCCCACACCTCCTCCCTCACCCCCATCCCAAGCCCCAAGAAGACTTTCCACATCAAGCAGATGTTCACCTGCACATCTGCCAATGTGGTATACTGCATCCGCTGTACCTGTTGTGGCTTCCTCTACATCTGGGAAACCAAGCGGAGGCTTGGGGACCGCTTTGCAGAACACCTGCACTCAGTTCGCAACAAACAATTGCACCTCCCAGTCGCATAACCTTTCAACTCCCCCTCCCATTCCTCAGACGACATGTCCATCCTGGGCCTCCTGCAGTGCCACAATGATGCCACCCGAAGGCTGCGGGAACAGCAACTCATATTTAGCCTGGGAACCCTGCGGCCCAATGGTATCAATGTGGATTTCACAACCTTCAAAATCTCCCCTCCCCCATCTACATCCCAAAACCAGCCCAGCTTGTCCCCGCCTCCCTAACCTGTTCTTCCTCTCACCTATCCCCTCCTCCTGCCTCAAGCCCCACCCCCATCTCCTACCTACTAGCCTCATCCCGCCCCCTTGACCTGTCCATCCTCCCTGGACTGACCTATCTCCTCCCTACCTCCCCACCTGCACTCACCTTTACTGGCTTCATCCCCGCCTCTTTGACTTGTCTGTCTCCTCTTCACCTATCCTCTCCTCTATCCATCTTCTATCCGCCTCGCCCCCTCTCCCTATTTATTTCGTAACCCTCTTCCCCTCCCCCATTTCTGATGAAGGGTCTAGGCCCGAAATGTCAAGCTTTCCTGCTCCTATGATGCTGCTTGGCCTGCTGTGTTCGTCCAGCTCCGCACCTTGTTATCTTAGAAAGGATTTACATGGATGATGCCGGGGTTGGAGACTTTGAGCTATAGGGAGAGGCTGAATAGGCTGGGGCTATTTTCCCTGGACCGTCAGAGGCTGAGGGGTGACCTTATAGAGGTTTATAAAATCATGAGGGGCATATATAGGGCGAATAGCCAAGATCTTTTCCCCAACACTGGGCAGTCCAAAACTAGAGAGTACAGGTTTAAGGTTGGGGGGGCGCGGTGGTGGTGTGTGATTTAAAAGGGACCGAAGGGGCAATGTTTCACATAGAGGATAGTGCATGTATGGAATGAGCTGCCAGAAGAAGTGGTGGAGGCTGGTACAATTACAACATTTAAAAGGCATCTGGATGGGTATATGAATAGGAAGGGTTTAGAGGGAAATAGGCCAAATGCTGGCAAATGCGACTAGATTAATTTAGGATATCTGGTCGGCATGGACGAGTTGGACTGAAGGGTCTGTTTCCATGCTGTACTCAATGGCTCTCTGACACAAAAATTGGTAAGGTAGCAAATCTTGAGGAGTATAGCTGCAAACTGCAGGAGGCTATTAAAGATCTCGTCAGGTGGGTAGAGCACTGGTGAATGGAATTCAACACTGAAAAATGTCATGTAATGCACTTGAGGACTAACAAACCAAGGGATTACACTATGAATGGCAGGACTGTGCAAAATATTGAAGATCAAAGGGACCTTGGTATGCATATCTACAGATTCCTAGAAGTAGGCGGTAGGTAGATAAAATGGTTAAGAAAGCATATGGAATACTAGGCTTTATTAATTGAGGCATTGGTAGTTATGCTGGAACTGTATAAATGGCTGCTTAGGCAACAAATGGAGAGTTAAGTTCTCACCACATTATATGAAAGATGTGACTGCACTAGAAGTGG
>JAHRHZ010000129.1:501480-541749 GCA_024137785.1 Ginglymostoma cirratum
GGGTCTAGGCCCAAAACATCAAGTTTTCCTGCTCCTATGATGCTGCTTGGCCTGCTGTGTTCATCCAGCCCCACGCCTTGTTATCCATGATTGTGCCCCTTTGCAGTTGGCATCATTCTATTTTAACCTTGTGTTTGAGTGTGTGGTGTATGTTTGTGCATGTGCGAGAGTGTGTATGTGCTTGTATCTGTGTGTGCATGCAGGTATGTGCGTGCATGTGTGTGTGTCTGTGTGTGTATGTGCGTGTATCTGTGTCTGTGTGTGTGTGTGTGTGTGTATTTTTGTGAGCTTGTGTGCAAGTATGAGTGTGCCTGTGTGAGCATGTGTCTGTGTGTGTGTGTGTGTGTGCGCATGAGTGAATGCTTGTGGGTGTGTCTGTGTGCACATGCTTCTGTGTGATTCTGTGTGTGATTGTGAGTGACTGGGTGCATCTGTGTGTGTGCCTGAGTGTGTGTCTGCATATGAGTGTGCCTGTATGTAAGGGTGTCTGCATGTGAGCATCTGTGTCCGTGTGTCTGTCTTTGTGTGAATGTCTGTGTATGTGTCTGTATGAGTGTGTATGTGTGTCTGCACATGAGTTTGTGTGTCTTCATGTTAGTGAGTCTGCATTTCAGCATGTCTCCATGTGTCTGCGAGTGTATGTGTGTGTGTGTGTGTGTGTGTTGTGTGTGTGCAATTGTGTGTTTTCTGTATCGATATATCCAGGTGTGTGACCCGACTGCGCTAAGGCTGATGGCTTGACTTTTTAAAATTATTTTCCAGTGTTCGACAATTAATATATCTCTTTAGCTTGGATTACCTCATTGATTTGGATTCTTATTTCTTACAGCAACCTGTTATATGAAAGATATTGTGAAACTTGAAAGGGTCCAAAAACGAATTACAAGGGTGTTGCCAGGGTTGGAGGGCTTCAGCTATAGGAAGAGGTTGAATCGTCTTGGGCAATTTTCCTTGGAGCATCAGAGGCTGAGGGGTGATCTTATAGAGGCTTATATAATCATGAGGGGCATGGATAGGGTGAATAGCTAGGGTCTTTTCCCCAGGGTAGGGAAGACCAAAAGTAGAGAGCATAGGTTTCAGATGAGAGGGGAAAGATTTGCAAGGGACCTAAGGGGCAACATTTTCATGCAGAGGGTAGTGCGTATATGGAGTGAACTCCCAGAAGAAGTGGTGGACGCTGGTACAATTAACATTTAAAGGCATCTAGATGGGTATATGAATAGGAAGGGCTTTGAGGGATATGGGCCATATATTGGCAAATGGGACTAGATTTATATAGAATATCTGATCGGCATAGGCGAGTTGGACCAAAGGGTCTGTTTCCATGCTGTACAGCTGTATGGCTCTATGACTCTATAAAAGTAAACTTCATTTTTAGCTGGAGATGGGTGCATCCTTGGGTGAAAAAAATATGTTGCCATACTTTAATAAGACAAAGAACAGTGGGTCCTAGAAATCTGAAACAAAAACAGAAATTGCTGGAGAAACTCAGTGATCCTGCTTCTGAAGGCGAGTCATACACGAAACATTAACTCTGTTTCTGTCTCTCCACAGACGCTGCCAGACCTGCTGAGCTTCCCCTGCACTTTCTGTTTTTGTTGTGACCAGAAAAGGAGGTAAACAGAGAGGGCCAGTTTACCTATACTCACCTGGGAGTAACACAATGCACAGTAATTTCCTAGTGGTCTGGTGTTTTCATTGGATTTTGACTGCTGTTACATCACCAATGGGTGTACAAATGAACAGGCTTACGATCCATGACATTCTCCCCAGATGCGGAGCCTATTCTCAGCCCATGCTTCATGTGTGAGCAATCAGCATTGGCAAGGAATAGAACAAACTGATCTCTCCTTGAAATATAAACTCTTTTTTTTTTAAACTCTAATATCCCAGGAGTGCCTATTTTCATATCGTCACCTCATTTTTACAACGGAGATCAGCAATTAGTGAGTGACATAGGCGGAATGGAACCTAATACAGAAGCACATCAAACATACCTCGATATTGAACCTGTAAGTGGAAAGTACTGTTTGCTCAATATGTAATAACCTAAGCCTTTTTAAAAAATGTGACATTTTATTTATTGTTTGATGGGACATGGGTGTTGCTGGCAAGACAAACATTTATTACCCATCCCTAATTGCCCATGAGCTGAATGGTATGCCCAGACCATTTCAGAGAGCAGTTACTGTTTTCGATCATTGGCACGTTCAACTAGGGCATTAAGGAGGGCATTGAGTGTAATAGAAACAAGGTTCTCGTGAAAAGGCAGAAGAATGGCGGCACTAATTTAAAATGTCCTAGGTGTATTAACTGAAGTTAAAACTTGTGTGTATATGTGTGCTAATGTACTTGTGTATATGTGCAATGCACACTCGTATATGTGTGTATTTGTGTGCTCACGTATGTGTGTGTACGCATGTTCACAAACATGTTACATATGCATTCTAATCTGTGTGTGTATATGTATGCTAATGTATGTATATGCACATGTGCATGCTCATGTTTGTGTGTATGTGTGTGTATATGCTTGTGAATACATCTGTATACATGTGCATCCTCATGTATGTATGTGTATACGTGATCATGTATATGAGCGTATGCATGCATGTCTATATAACATTCTTAGGTACGCATGTATGCGGGTGCATGCATGGTCATGTATACATGTGTATATATAAACTCATGTGTGTGTGTATATGCGTGCTCATGTATGTGTGTAAGTGTGTGTACATGTCCTAATTGTACCATGTCCCACCTCCAATCACCTCATGTGCTACCTTGCCCACATTGAGTCTCAATAGGCTTCAATGTTAAATTCTCATCTTTATTTTCAAGTCCCTCCATGCCTCTCTGTATGTCTGTAATCTCCCACCTCACTACCCTCTGAGATATCTGGGATTGTCTACTTCTGGCTTCATGAACATCCCTAATTGTAATCCTCTGCCCCATCCTCACCCACACACCAAGCCTTCAGCTTCCCGGGCCCTGAGCTCTGAAATTTCCTCTCAAAATCTCTCTAATTGTGTGCATCACTTTCCTCCTTCATTAGCAACCCTTAAACCTCTTTGTTTGCTGCCCTAATGTCTCCCAAGTGTCACATTTGGTTTGGTAACACAGCAAGTAATCTTGTGACACTTGACTTCATACAGGATCTGTACAAGTACAAGTTGTTGTAATGCATACAGATAAAGATCAAATGTATGACTTCAAACAGTGGAAAATTATAGTTCTGCACCTAAATCCTATTATCCTGTGCCCTTAAACCAAGTATCATGTAAAGGTGACTTTTGGTGTTGATTTTCCACAAGGGATCGCCACATGTACATCCTCTCTGAAAGCTTTATTTGCTGTTGCCATAATTTGTAGCCATCTTAGATTACTATTTGATATTGAGAATAATTAAATAAACGAGGTTAATTCAATAACTCTTGCAGATGCCAACCCTTGGGTTTCCTATGGCAGCAGCCATGTCCCTAGGTGTCCACAAAACCTTGGACCACAGTGAGAGAATTGAAATAGAGACCCATCTACCAGAGATAATTGTGTGCTTCCATTCCTTCCAGATGACTGGTATCCCTGTCAGAGCAGCAAAGAGAATGCAGATCAATATTCATGTAGAGTCTGTGAAGGGCGTTGTGTAAGTGACTCCTTTTATTCTCTCGGATCCATTATCTTAGGGTGAATGTAAGTCCTTCCCAAATAGGCTGAGAGATTTGCTGAGAGTATCCACATTCCTTGAATATTTTCTTGAATTCAGGTTCAATAAACGGTTCATGTATACTTGTCACACTCTCCCCAAATGTTTAACACAGTGAAGAAACCATTGAGGCACAAGGAGACAGATTCTGTTGGAGTAGGGCATCTCATAATTTTGCCTATTAGGGTTATTCTTATTCATTCACAAAATGATGCTGGCTGGCCAGAATTTATTGCCTGTCCTTAGCTGCCTTTAAGAAAGTGGTGGTGAGCTGCCTTCTTGAACTGCTGCAGTCAGCTGTAGGTGGACCCCCAATGCCATAAGGGAAGGACCTCCAGGATTTTGTCCCAGCGACAGTGAATGAGCGGTGATATATTTCCAAGTCAGGATGATGAGTGGCTTGGAGGGGAACTTGCAGGGGGTGGTGTTCCCATATATCTGCTGCCCATGTCCTTCCCACTGGGAGTGGTCATGGGTTTGGAAGGTGCTGTCTGAGGAGCCTTGGGCGAATTTCTGCAGTGTGTCTTGTAGATGGTACACACTACTGAAACTGTGCAGGGATTGAATGTCAATGGTGTGGAAAGGGATCCAACCAAGTGGGCTGCTTTATTCTGACAGCCTGCAGCTGGAATCCTGCTGCCTTGGGCTTTGAAGATTGGCTTTTTGAATAGCATAGAAACATAGAAGATAGGAGCAGAAGGAGGCCATTCCGCCCTTTGAGCCAGCTCCAAAATTCTTCACGATTATGGCTGATCGTCCAACTCAAAAGCCTAATCCTGCTTTCGCGCCATAACCTTTGATCCCATTCACCCCAAGTTCTATATCTAGTCACCTCTTGAATACATTCAATGTTTTAGCATCAACTACTTCCTGTGGTAATCAATTCCACAGGCTCATCATTGTTTGGATGAAGAAATGTCTCCTCACCTCTGTCATGAATGATCTACTCCAAATCCTCATACTGTGACCCCTGGTTAGAATCATAGAGTCACAGTCAGTTCTGGACACACCAATTATTGGGAACATCCTCTCTGCATCTACCCTGTCCAGTCCTGTTAGAATTTTATAAGTCTCTGTGAGACACCCCCTCATTCATCTGAACTCAAGCAAAAACAATCCCAACCCAGTAAATCTCTCCTCATACGTCAGCCCATCTATTCCCGGAATCAGCCTGGTAAACCTTCGCTGCACTCCCCCAAGAGCAAGAGCATCCTTCCTCAGAAAAGGAGATCAAAATTACACAAAATATTCTAGGTGTGGCTTCACCAAGGCTCTGTACAACTGCAACAACACATCCCTGCTAAGACCTTGGTCCTTTTTGAATGAATATCTTTGCTTTTCTTGCTATTTTTCATGTTACTGTCCTCCTGAGTTCAGAATTCCTATTAATTCAAAATGTAGATAGTGATTAGCGACAAGGAGCAAGACAAAGCCGAAAACAAGCCTTTATCAATATTCTAATAAATCACTGGTAGCATGGCTAACAGACAGTTAATAAATATATGTTGTTTATTCGGAATCATACTCTACAGAACATGTCCTTCTGCTCACTGCGTCTGCATCAACAAAAACCACGCTAACTCTACACTGACCACACTTTCCAGCACTAGACCCATAGCCCTGACTGTTATGATATTCCAAGTGGTCATCCAAATACTTTTTAAAGGTTGTGAGGTTTCCTGCCTCAATGACACAGACAGTGCTTTCTAGAACCACCACCCTTTGGGTGAAAAAGCCTTTCCCCGAATTTCCTTTAAACCCCCTGCCTTTCACCTTAAAATTTTGCCCCTTATTATTGACCTTTTAACTGAGGAAAACAGCTGCTCACTGTCCACCCTGTCCATGCCCCTCATAATCATATCCACCTCTATCAGGAATTTGAGATTTGAGGATAACCACAAACACCCAGACATCTCTCTGTTCTTCTGAGATTGCCAGTGTCCTGCCATTCCTTGACTATTCCCTTGAATCTCTGGATCATTAGGGGCATTCCAGTTTCTTCCTCCTCATTAGATAACGAGCCTAGCAGCTTCTGGTCTGTCTATACGGTGACCTTTCAACTGATGATATAATTCAGCAATTTCTCATGTAACATTGAGAGCTTCTTTCTCTATGACCATGCACTTCCTCTCAATGTCTAACAATGCCCAAGGTGCACTGAAAACCGGCCTATGATACTCATCTGGTTGTTCTTGAGACAGTAATGCCTCAGCTACACAGATGAAACATTGGCTGCAATTGTGTTCTGTAGTGAAGGGTCAAAATGAGCTAAGGCACCCAATGAAAGCAGAAAATCTCCTTGTTCCTTTTCAAATGCTTGTTCCTGATGTGAATTCCAACACTATGCTTGAGCTTGATTTAATTGCTGTTTGAAGGGGTCAGTATCACATCCTAGGCCAAGCAGAAATTTCTCCAGCTGATTAACCATACCGAGGAAACGTTGAAGACTTGAGATGAAAGCAGAGATTGGGAATTTGCTAATGGCTCTTGTCTTTTTGTGTGTCCACTATTAACACACTTAATATCACAAGTGTGCCTTGGGTAATGAATACACTTTTTTCAAGAATTCACACTTTACCTTTTTTTGACAGTTTAAACCCACTCAAACCCTCAGCTCATATTCTTTAACAGATTCAGCGCAGGCTAGAATGTCTAAAACTATTATTTCCAATATCTGCTTTACCATGTACTTGAGTGTTGTCTTCAAATTTCTCTTGACTTTTAGTTCAATCCCTCCTGGACCACATACCTCGATTATTCTTGGCCATAGGCACTGCAGATGTAATTATGGTTTGTTGTCTGATAAAACTAATACACTCGCTCCAGTATCTAGTTTAAAGTTAGTTGTATGGCCATTAACATATGTATATTCAAAGCTGACATGGACAGATTTTTAAAAGCAGTAAGGGAACCAAGGGTTTTCAGGAAGTGACAGGGAAGTAAAGTTGAGGAGTATCATATCTAAAGAAGAATCATACCAGACTTCGAACATTAACTCTGTTCCTGTCTCCACAGAAGCTTCTTCAGCTTTCTTTGTGTTAGTGCCAGATCAGCCATCTGTACAGCATGGAAACAGACCCATCAGTTCAACTGTTCCGTGCCAACCAGATATCCTGAATTAAACTAGTCCCATTTGCCACCATTTGGCCCATATCCCTCTAAAACCTTCCTATTCATGTACCCATCCAGATGCCTTTTAAATGTTGTAATTGTACCAGCCTCCTTACATACATGCACCATCCTCTACTTGAAACATTGCCCCTTAGGCCCATTTTAAATCTTTCCTCTCTCACCTTAAAGATATCCCCTCTAGTTTTGGACTCCCGCACCCTGGGAAAAAGACCTTGGCTATTCACCCTATCCATGCACCTCATGATTTTATAAAATTCTATAAAGCCAACCTCAGTCTCTTACGCTCCAGTGAAACTTAGCCCCAGCCTATTCAGCCTCTGCCTATAGCTCAAACCCTCCAACCCTGGCAATATCCTTGTAAATCCTTTCTGAACATTTCAAGTTTAACAACATCCTTGCTATAGCAGAGAGACCAAAACTGAACACAGTATTCCAAAAGTGGCCTAACAAATGTTCTGTACAGCCACAACATGACCTCCCAACTGCTATCCTAATTGAATAGCAGAGCAGACTTGATGGGCCAAATGTTCTTATGGTCTTATGTATGTGTACTTCAGAAAGCATGAATGGGGTCTTTGATCTCATCAAGAAAATAATGCTGTTCCTCTTCTGGTGGAGATTTTTCAACTTCATTTAATAGCCGAATATGTGACGATGTTTCCTTTTGAACCTTTAAGAAAGTAGACATTTTTCTTTAGCATATCTTCCCAAACCGGTCAATTATTTAGCAGAGAAAGGATCCTGCAATGTTTACAGCACTCTTTGTGGCTATGGATCTATATGGTGCCACAGCACTGGCAGGGTTTTATGGCATTGCGCACTTTCCCTCCCATTTCTCATGCTTCTTTCACAGTCCTGTGCTTAAGGAACTTTGCAGTTTCTAGAGGTTCCCTGAGCCAATGCTTTTCTTCAAATCTCAGGAATGCCCTGTTCTGTTTTTGGACCTCTGTTTGTCTCACCCGCTGTATTGCCTTTTCTAAGGTCAGGACTTTTTCTGGTTTGCCTGAAATTTTACACTTTTCTTCCAGTGTTTGCAACTTTCTTACAATGAAATGCATTTGTTAACTATATGCCCATTCTTCAAGTTTATTTATATCTCTGTGTAACTTGTCACTATCATCCTCAATATTAAACACCTCTCCCAATTTTGGTGCTATTGGAAAAAATGCAGAAACTGTGCAGTTCATTTAAAATTCTATATCAGTAATGTATTCACAAATATTTCACAACACCGATTCTAATGCATTGTTTTCAATTCATTTATTTGCAGCCAAACTAGTCAAATGCGGACAATGATTTTACCAGTCATCTTTATAAATGAGGTAGGTTGCATGTTTTGTCTTGGGGTTGGATGATAAAGAGGCATCAGGGCACAAAGTCTGAGTTGAATGTAGGGTTTTGGTGAGGGGTTGGGCAACAGGGATGTGTCTAAATGCACAGAGAGAGAGAGAGAGAGAGAGGAGAAGTCAAAACAGAATGATATTGGCTTTGGTAGCAGCAGGAATAAGTATGAGGAATAGCCACTGAAGTGGGAGAAAGCATTCTTTGTGTGAACCAAAGTCAAGATCAATGTCAAACAATGCAGCAACATTACGCTGTTCCAGATGGATTAAATGAGAACAGTGGAAAATTTACAAGTCACCACTAACGGCACCATCTTAGGTACAGGGTACCCAGGTACAGCTTCTTCAGTACAAGTTCTTAGGGGAAAAAAATAGCAAAATAAAGAAATAAAACATCCAGTATTGCAGATCATAGGAATAAATTAGAAAATAGACTGAAGTTTAGGACAACACTCCTTCCAATCCAGTTCACGCTGGTACCCAGCCTCCAGTCCACACTTTGACTCCAGACAACGCTGAACTTCACTTTGGCTTCACTTTGAGGCTCACAAGGCTGGAAGTCACCATTGACTGCCGAAAGATCACTGCGCCAGGCTGAGAGACTGCCATGTGGTGCCGAGAGGACACCACACTGGGCTGGGAGACCACCTCAAGCAAGAAGGAACCAAAATACAAAACAGAAGAAAACAAAAAAAGCAAACGGGCAGAGTGGATGAGCTCCAGCTGAAGCTTCCCTCTCTGCTGCCATCTTGAAACACATGGATCCTCCACCTCCTATTCATTGTTTAACTCAGAAAAGTGCAACGTGTTGAACAATGGCATGGGATCGTTTACACCCATCTTAAGGGGTGACTAACATGCACTTGCAGCAATGCAGCACTCCCTCAGTACTGCATTTAATGCTCAACCTATTTCTTCTTTCAATATCATCATCATCACACTGTTACTCATTGGAATCACCCTTTCGCTCTCGAATTGCCTTCAACCACATTCCCACTTCCAATAGTCTTTCCAGGATTATGAATAGTTGGTGCATTATCTAAATTAAACTCCATCTGTCGCTCCTCGGCCCATTGGTCCATCTAATGAAGGTCCCACTGTACTCTGAGATAACCTTTTTCACTGTCTGCTACACCAATTTTGGTAAAAACTGAAAGAACTGCAGATACTGTAAATAAGGAACAAAAACAGAAGTTGCTGGAAAAGCTCAGAATCTGTGAAGAGAAATCAGTTAACGTTTTGGGTCTGGTGACCCTTCCTCCAGAAGCAATTATGGTGTCATCTGTAAACTACTAACGATTTCTCCTATATTCACATCCAAATAATTTATATAAATGATGAAAAGCAGTGGGCCCAGCCCCGATCCCTGCAGCACACCATTGGTCACAGGCCTCCAGTCCAAAAAACAACCCTCCACCACCATCATTCTCTGTCTCCAACCTTCAAGTCAATTTTGCATCCAATTGGCCAGTTCCTGCCTTCTCCAATCCTTTTTTGTCACTTCTTCAAAAAAAACTCAGTACAGTTAGTGAGACATGTTTTTCCATGCACAAAGCCATGTTGACCATCCCTTGCCTTTCCAAATGCATGTAAATCCTATCTCTCACAACCTGCTCTAACAACTTGCCCACCAGTGACATCAAGCTCAGCAGTCTATAGTTCCCTGGCTTTTCCTTATCACCTTTCTTAAATACGGCACCACATTAGCCATCCTCCAGTCTTCCAGCACCTCACCTGTGGCTATTGATGATTAAAAAAAAAGTAAATAGCCCAGCAATCACTTCCCTAGCCTCTCACAAAGTTCTACGATACGCCTGATCAGGTCCCAGGGATTTATCCACCTTTATGTGTTTTAAGATACAAGATTTGGTATGAGGTTGATGTAAAAAAGAGCCTTAGTAATCTTGTGGTTCTGCTTTCTCTCCCACTTGTCCAACAGCATGCTTTAATAGATGGCAAATCAGCAGCGAAACTGAAATCAGCACTTTGTAAAATAAATGTGGTGACTTACATTCCTTACATCTTCTTGTGCATTGGAATCTTACTTTGCCTGGCTGCTCTTATCCTAGCCTTTGTTGAGTGGAGACAGAAAGACAATAAGGTAATTTACTGCTGAAATTATTTATGTGTCATATCATTGAAGAAGCTTTATTATTAATTAGCCTGTGATGAAGGTAATTTACTACATCAGTTTATTGACAGGTTGGCTGTTAAAAGCAAAGGGCACTTGACTTGAGATTTCAAAATCACATTCTAAGTGATTATTTGAAATATTGAAAATTTAACATCTTTACTGAATTCAAAGACTGATGACCTAACTTCTTCCTTTGTTATTGTTTTAGGATCTTACACCAGTAATTTTAAATCTTCTGAATGTCGAAACACATTGAAGTGATGGAGGACAGCCCAGGCACATATACTGCTTCAATCAACCAGATACTTAGTTCAAGAATTTAGTGATGTTTCTGACATATGGGACATATTACAATGTAACAGATAAAAGTGGAGTTTTTGACTGACCAACTGCACAATGATAGCACCCATTCACCAATAAATTTGAACTATGGTCCTTTAAGTTGTCCAGACATTGCTACTTTGGCACTAACAGAGGACATGTTGGGATGAGTCACAAACTGACACACAAACATGTGAATTAGGAACAGGAGGTGGTCATTGACTATTCAGTAAGATCATGGCTGATGTGATTGTAACCTCAAATCACATTCCCACCTACCCACTGATACTCCTTGACTTTGTTGTTGGTCAAGAATCCCTCTACCTCTGCTGTAAAAATATCCAACGACCTCGCCTCCACCACTCTTCCCTAGAGATGGAGGGGTGCGGTTCACAAACTCACAACCCTTTGAGAGAGAGAATTCGTCCTCATTGCTATCTGAAATGGGAGACCCTTTATTTTCAAACTGTGGTTCTGAGTGATGTGGGCTATGGCAAAATGTGTGGCAAAATGAGACAAGTCCAGCGAGGCCATTTTGATCATCTCGCTCCATCTTCCATGCATTTAAGAAGCAGCTTAGTGAGATTCTCATTGGGCAGCAGCTTGATGACTACTGATGCTCCTATTATTGATTGTCAAACACCCTGTTAATGTCACAACTCACAGTTATAGATTCATACAGCGCAGAAAATGCCCTTCAGCCCATCGAGTCTGTACTGACAATAACTACCATTGAAGGCGCACTAATCCCAATTTCCTGCACTTGACCCATATCCTTAAATGTTTTGATATTTCAGGTGATCATCCAAATATTTTTCAAAGGTAGTGCATTCCAGATTCCCACGACCCTCTGAGTGAAAAGTTTTTTTTCTCAACTTCCCTTTGAATTTCCTGTCCCTTACCTTAAAACAATGTCCCCTTTTGATTGACCCCTCAACCATCTGAAAAATGTTTACATTACCCCCACATTTTCATTTGTATCATTTGTGCATATAACAAACTATAACGGTCCCCGTACTGATCCTTGTGGCACACCACTGGACACAGGCTTCCAGTCACTGAAATAGTCTTCTACCACTACCCTTTTGTGTCCTATTATTAAGCCAGTTTCTGATCTTTCTTGCCAAGTTTCCCCGGATTCCATGTGCTTTGACCTTCTCAATCAGCCTCCCATATGGGACCTTGTCAAAAGCTTCATCTCATTAATATTCAGACTCCCAAACTACCAAACTCATCAGGCAAGCTTGATGTCAGAAAACCTTGACAAGGAAACCACAGCAAGTACCTGGTGCATTCAGCTTGCCACTGGCTGTGGACAACCTGCATGTTGGACACTGGGCACTGACTTCCAAGGGCATGCTGCATTGGCATCCGACATGCGCCAGACTCAACAAACCTTCATGTCACGTCTCCAATCCATATACAGGACACTTCTGCACCTCAATGCTGCACCAGCAACTTTCATTGTAATGCTGCAGCAAGGACACTGGGCCCTCAGGGACACACAGCCACCTCATGGACTGGACCAGGCAGCATCTCCAGGCTGTTCGCTCGCTCTTGTAGCGCTTATTCACTCTGAGACTACCCGGATGATCACAGCATCCATGCCTTGCATTGCCTTTTTGAGCTTTGCCCCTCAGACAGGAGATACCAGGTTCATATTACTGCTGTCTTGACACGCCATTTAGTATAGACACAAAGCTTGAAAGCCTGTTATGTATGTCAGTAGGCAGCAGGCAGGTACGGGGAGATAGTCTTCACTCAGGAATTCGTGGTGTAGTAAGTCAGGTGCAGCCTCCAATACCAGTCCAGGCCCTGCTTGGGGCAGTCAGGATCCATGATGGAGTTTGACTCAATTGTTTCACTCTTAGAATAGGAACATGAACACATTTCAGCAGCTTTCTTCATGACTGAGCACCCCTCTCAGGGTCCATTCTGACGATCCTGCACAGGGAAGGGGTTAGAAAAGGTGGCCTAAAAATAATCTGTTCCATTACCAACTTGGCAGGAAAATCAAATCCAGTGGGTTAAGATACCTGTGGTCTGTAAACCAAAGTCAAACTCAATCTGAGAACCTGGAATGATTAAACCCTTATGGGCAATGAGAAAACAGTTGTCTGGAGCAAAGAACTGCCCTCCTTGCATGTGAATTCAGGCACTTAAACATTGATGTTGTGGCCCTGCAGTAGACCCGGAGAGTAGGCGAAGGTCAGGCGTGGGAAGAAGGTCATCCAGTTCTACACCTTGTTATCTCAGATTCTCCAGCATCTGCAGTTCCTACTATCTCTGAAACAATATGTAGGAAGCCCTTGTTCAGAAGAAACTGACTTGGAGGAACCCTCTGTATGAAGGGTCACAATTCTTTACCATTAAGGGCTATGCTCCTGGATGATGTAGTTGTATTTGTGTCAGCTGTCAACAATGGTTTCTCAAGCAAGGCTCGCTATCTGATAACATTGTGGCAGCTGCTCTGGTGTCTAACTTGACATTTTTGAGATGCCAATTGACATAAAGGTCAGTTCAACAACATACTAAGTCTGACTCACTTATTCTCCTCAGCAAAGTTTTAGGCTTGTCCACCGCTGGAGATTTTCTTTTATCCCACTTGCCTCTTTGTATGGGTCTGTTGTTTTTCTGAGGCTGTGTTCTACTTTGGCATACTTTCTGAAAGTGACTCAAGGTTTTACATCCAAACAATTTAGTTTAATTGCTGGGCACTGTTCACTCCTGTGACGTTTCTTTGCTCCACAGCATTGGCAAGGACTGTTAGTGTCTGGTGATTATGCACTGCATTGGCTTAGTATGTGTGCCTTACATGGTTTTGCACCTTGAGAATTCAATAGATCCTGCTCAGCTCCTGGGCAAAGTTTGACACTCGCTTGTTAGGAATGATCCGCATTGACTTCTGCTTCACTCACCATCTGAATGGCATCAGGTCTTCTTTGCACTGTAAGAAGTCTGACAAAGACTCTGACAAAGATACCTTGATATGCGACAGCAGCTTATGCATGTGAGAGTCTTCGGGAGTAATTTTCATCATAAATTTAGTTTTTTTTTTTAAATTTAGCAATTACCCATGCCACGTGATAGCGAGGCAAAGAACAGGGAGAGATATCAGCTAAACACGTGGCTGCAGGGATGGTGCAGGAGGGAGGGTTTCAGGTATATGGATAACTAGGGCTCATTCTGGGGAAGGTGGGACCTCTACAAACAGGATGGTCTTGACTTGAACCAGAGGGGTATTAATATCCTGGGTGGTAAATTTGCTAGTGCTATTCGGGTGGATTTAAACTAGCTCAGCAGGGGGATGGGACCCTCTTGTGTAGTTCCAGTACACAGGAGGATGACAGTAGGGAGGACATGGACAGGATTTCACAGTCACAGGAGTGTGCTAGCAGACAGCAAGCTGGTTTGAAGTGTGTCTACTTCAACGCCAGGAGTATCCGGAATAAGGTAGGTGAGCTTGCAGCATGGATAGGTACCTGGGACTTCGATGTTGTGGCCATTTCGGAGACGTGGATAGAGCAGGGTCAGGAATGGATGTTGCAGGTTCCAGGGTTTAGATCTTTCATAAAGATCAGGGAAGGTGTGGCTTTGTTAGTCAAGTACAGTACAACGGTGGCTGAAAGATCTTTTGATGAGGATTTGTCTACTGAGGTGGCATGGGCTGAGGTCAGAAACAGGAGAGAATTAGAATTAGAATCCCTACATTGTGGAAACAGGCCCTTTGGCCCAACAAGTCCACACCGAACCTTGGAGTATCCTGACCACACCCATCCCCTTGTAACCCACCTAATCTACACATCCCTGAACACTACAGGCAATTTAGCATGGCCAATCCACCTGACCTGCACATCTTTGGATTGTGGGGGGAAACCGGCGCACCCAGAGGAAACCCACGCAGACACAGGGAGAATGTGCAAACTCCACACAGACAGTCACCTGAGGCTGGAAACAAACCTGGGTCCTTGGTGCTGTGAGGCAGCAGTGCTAACCACTGAGCCATTGTGCCACCCCAAAAGAGGAGAGGTCACACTCCTGGGAGTTTTTTATAGGCCTCTGCAAAGTTCCAGGGATGTGGAGGAGAGGATCGGCAAAACGATTCTGGGCAGGAGTGAAAGGAACAAGGTGGTCATTATGGGAGACTTTAACTTCCCCAACATTGACTGGAAATGCTATAACTCTAGTACGTTGGATGGATCGGTTTTTGTCCAATGTGTGCAGGAGGGTTTCCTGACACAGTATGTCGAAGGGCCGACAAGAGGGGAGGCCACACTGGATCTGGTACTTGGTAATGAACCAGGCCAGGTGTTTGCTTTAGTGGTAGGTGAGCACTTTGGAGAGAGTGACCATAATTCGGTTACGTTTAGTTTAGCGATGGAAAGGGATAGAAACATGCCACTGGGCAAGAGTTATAGATGGGGGAAGGGCAATTATAATGCAATTAGGCAAGACTTAGGAGGGATAGAATGGGGTAGCAAAATGCAGGGGATGGGGACAATCGAAATGTGGAGCTGGTTTAAGGAACAGATATTGCGTGTCCTTGATAGGTATGTCCCTGTCAGGCAGGGAGGAAGTGATAAGGTAAGGGAATCTTGGTTTACAAAAGAAATTGTATCTCTTGTTCAGCGGAAGAGGGAGGCTTATGTGACATTGAGACGAGATGGTTCAGATGAGGCGATGGAGAGTTACAGATTAGCTAGGAAGGATTTAAAGAGAGAGTTAAGAAGAGCAAGGAGGGGACATGAGCAGTCATTAGCAGGTAGAATTAAGGAGAACCCTAAAGCTTTCTATAGGTATGTGGGGAATAACAGGATGACTAGGGTAAGAATAGGGCCAGTCAAATATAGAAGTGGGAAGCTGTGTGTGGACCCTGTGGAGATTGGAGAGGTGCTAAACAAATATTTCTCGTCTGTTTTCACTCAGGAAAAGGAGAATATTGTAGAGGAGAAGACTGAGATACGGGCTGTTAGACTTGAAAGGATTGAGGTTAGTAAGGAGGAGGTGTTAACAATCCTAGAAGGTGTGAAGATAGATAAATCCCCTGGGCCGGATGGGATTTTTCTGAGGATTCTCTGGGAAGCTAGGGAGGAGATGGCGGAGCCTTTGGCCTTGATCTTTGAGTCGTCATTGTCTACAGGTTTAGTACCAGAGGGCTGGAGGATTGCAAATGTTGTGCCCTTGTTCAAGAAGGGCAGTAGAAATGACCCAGGTAATTATAGACCAGTGAGCCTTACATCTGTTGTAGGAAAAGTTTTGGAAAGGATTATAAGAGATAGGATTTATAATCATCTAGCAAGCAACAATTTGATTGGAGATAGTCAACATGGATTCGTCAAGGGCAGGTCGCGTCTCACAAACCTCATTGAGTTGTTTGAGAAGGTGACCAAGCACTTGGATGAGGGTAGGGCAGTTGACGTGGTGTACATGGACTTCAGTAAAGCCTTTGATAAGGTTCCACATGGTAGGCTATTGGAGAAAATGCGGAGGCATGGGATTGAGGGAGATTTAGCAGTTTGGATTAGAAACTGGCTTTTTGAAAGAAGCCAAAGAGTGGTGGTTGATGGAAAATATTCAGCCTGGAGTCCGGTTACTAGTGGTGTGCCACAAGGATCTGTTCTGGGAGCACTGCTGTGTGTCATTTTTATAAATGACTTGGACGCAGACATTGGTGGATGGGTTAGTAAGTTTGCGGATGACACTAAAGTCGGTGGAGTGGTGGACAGTGTGGAAGAATGTTGCAGGTTGCAGGGAGACTTAGATAAACTGCAGAATTGGGCTGGAAGGTGGCAAATGGAGTTCAATGCAGATAAATGTGAGGTGATGCACTTTGGGAAGAATAATAGGAAGGCAGAATACTGGGTCAATGGAAAGATTCTTGGTAGTGTGGATGTGTAGAGGGATCTTGGTGTCCAGGTACATAGATCCCTGAAAGTTGCCACCCAGGTTGATAGTGCTGTTAAGAAAGCATACGGTGTGTTAGGTTTCATTGGTAGAGGGATTGAGTTCCGGAGCCATGATGTCATGCTGCAACTGTACAAAACGCTAGTGCGGCCTCACTTGGAATATTGTGTACAGTTCTGGTCGCCCCATTACAGGAAGGATGTGGAAGCATTGGAAAAGGTGCAGAGGAGATTTACCAGGATGTTGCCTGGTCTGGAGCGAAGGTCTTATGAGGAAAGGCTGAGGGACTTGGGTCTGTTCTCATTGGAGAGAAGAAGGCTAAGAGGGGATTTAATAGAGACCTACAAAATGATCAGAGGATTAGATAGGGTGGACAGTGAGAGTCTTTTTCCTAGGATGATGACGTCGACTAGTACGAGGGGGCATAGCTGCAAATTGAGGGGTGAAGATTTAAGACAGATGTCAGAGGCAGGTTCTTTACTCAGAGAGTGGTAAGGCCGTGGAATGCCCTGCCTGCCAATGTAGTTAACTCAGCCACATTAGGGGCATTTAAACAGTCCTTGGATAAGCATATGGATGATGATGGGATAGTGTCGGGGGATGGGCTTAGATTAGCTCACAGGTCGGCGCAACATCGAGGGCCGAAGGGCCTGTTCTGCGCTGTATTGTTCTATGTTCTATGTTCTAACTGTGCATTATTTTTCTAGTTAAGAGAAGTTAACTTTCCTTCAATCAAAGATAAAGTAGCTCTGAGCAAAATTATAGCTAATTAATTAGTGGCTGGATTAAAACAATTTTGAAGCTTGAATCAGTCGTTTTCAGGAAGTGTATATTGAGGTCTTTATCAGTGCTGCCTTGTCTGCCGCGTGCAGTGTACATCCTGCAGTATGTGGGAAGTCAATGAGCAATCCCGGATGAATACATCTGCAGGAAGTGTCACAGGCATCACAGATTTAGACAAAAAAATCACCTTCGGTGATATGAACTATGCAGTGAATTCTCTAGACAAGAGAAATAAAAGCGAGTATATCACGATAATATATTAAAGCAAAACTATGACAGGGAGGAGAGACAGGAGAGAAGCATATTTACAGGGGTGAAAGAATTAGGGATGGAACAAAATATCAGAACAATTAGAGAATAATTCAGAAATAGAAAATCATAAAGTTGACCCTACAGTAATCAATTGGTTACAATGGAGTTGCTTAAAAGTTAGATAGAATATTATCCTATGTCACTGAAATCTATCAAACTGACTTCTGAAAGCAATTACAGATCCATAAATTGAGTTGTGACTGGCAGAATACTGTATGTTGCCTGATCGGGTAGTAATTACCTAGTTTTGATTTACCCTGATTGTTGTGCATAGAACATACTGGGCAATTTTCCATATTGTCAGGTAGATGCCAGTCTTGTAGTTGTACAGGTACAGCTTAGTTAGGGAAGCAACTAGTTCTGGAGGATGTCTTCAGTGTTGTTGCGGGAAGTGTGGCAGACCCTCCAATTATTACATGAACAGATTACAAGATCCACACCTTATACACGTGCAGCCCCAGTGACCTAATGGATAAGGCACTGGCCTCCGGAGCCAGGGATTGTGGGCTCAAGTCCCATCTAGGGTGTTGTGGATACCTGTAATGAATCACATGTCACAAAACATCTATGGACTCTTGTTACTCTTTGTGCTAATTAAGTTTTTCTTGTAACTGTGCAACCAATCTCAATAATTCCTGTGCAGTGCCTTTCTCTGCTGCTTGTTTACATTAACACAGTGCAATGCTTCCCCTAAGTTGTGTTATCCTAATCACACAGGGAAAAATGTCACTGCTGCATGTTCTAGGACAACAGAATCAAAGAAACGCACGTACAGAAAGAGGTCATTTGGCCTGCTGTGGCTACACTGACAGAAAATGAACTGTCCAGCCTGATCATATTTTCCAATTCCACTCTAACACTCTATGGACATGACACTTCAAGTATTCAAGCTCTTCTATAACAATCACAACACTAGCATCTACCCAGAAATAGGGAAAACTGCCCAGATATGTCCTGTACACAAAAAGCAGGAGAAATCCAACCCAGCTGATTATCACCTTATTGGTCTGCTCTCCATCGTCAATAAAGTGATGGAAGGTTCTTCAACTATCAAGCAGTTCCTGCTCAGCAATAACCCATTCAGTGACGCCCAGTTTATGTTCCGCCAGAGCCACTCAGCTGCTGACCTCATTACAGCTTTGGTTCAAACATGGACAAAAAAGCTGAATTCCAGAGATGAGGAGAGAGTGACAGCCCTTGACATCAAGGCTACATTCGACCGAGTGTGGCATCAATGAAGTCTAGCAAAACTGGAATCAATGGTATCGGGGCAAACTCTCCACTGGAGTTAAACGTGGCACATAGGAAGATAGTTGTGGTTGTTGGAGGTCAGTCAACTCAGCTCCAGGACATCTCTGCAGGAGATCCTCAGCGTAGTGTCCTACGCCCAATTATCTTCAATGGTTTCATCAATGACCTTCCCTCCATCATAAGGTCAGAAGTGGGGATGTTCGCTGATGATTGTATGATGTTCAGTGCCACTCACAACTCTTCAGATACTGAAGCAGTTCATGTTCAAATACAACAAGATTTGGACAATATTGAGGCTTGGGCTGACAAGTGGCAAATGGCATTCATGCCACACACATGCCAGGCTATGACCATCAATAATAAGAGACAATCTAACCAATGCCCCTTGACATTCAATGGTGTTACTATCACTGAATCCCCCACTATCAACATCCTGGAGAATACCATTGACCAGAAACTCAACTAGACTTGCCACATAAACACAGTAGCTACAAGAGCACAAAGCACAAGTCAGGAGTTTGATGGAATACTTCCCACTTGCTTGGATGACTTCAGTTCCAACAACACTCAAGAAGCTTGACACCATCTGGGACAAAGCAGCCCCCACTTGATTGGAACTACATCCACAAGCATTCACTCCATCTATCACCAAAGCTCACTAGCAGCCATGTGTACTATCTACAAGATGCACGACAGAATTTCACCAAAGATCCTTAGACAGCACCTTCCAAACCCATGACCAGTTCCAAAAGGACAAGAGCAGCAGATAGATGTGAATACTGCCAGCTTTAAGTTCTCCTCCAAGCTACTCATCATCCTGACTTGGAAATATATCACCATTCTTTCAGTGTCACTGTGTCAAGATCCTGGCATTCCCTCCCAAATGGGTGCAGTGGGTCAACCCACTGCATCTCACTACTATCTTCTCAAGGGCAACTAGGGCTAGGCAATAAAATGCTTGCTAGCCAGTGACATCCACATCCCACAAATTAATTTTAAAAATTGTCCTAGTAACTGAAATATGCAATGAGACTTTCTATCACCCTGTAAGATCTCTGGCTCCCTCTGCTGGAAAGGAAATGCTGTTTGCCTCCTCTTTAGTCCTTTTATCCAAGTGTTTCAATCTACAGCAACTGGCAACCAATGCTTCTTCTACAGGAAACAAGTTCTCCCTATTTACTTCCTTAAATCCTGATGGTTTTAGGGGGACTTTTGTAGCACAGTGGTAGTGTGTTCAGGCACCATCTACTCCACATGTGTGTTATAGCACCCCTAACCAGGCTGGTAAAGAAAATACCACCTTGTGATCTTGACACATCAATGAAATACCCACATGAACTCGTTGGGTTGAATGGCTTCTTTCTGCGTCATATATCCAAAGTAAACTTCCACAGCCTCTTCAGTTCCAAATTAAATGCCCAGCCCATCCAATCATGGCCAGAATTCTCCATTTCAGGCAACGTCCTTCTAAATTTCTACTTTGGACTTCCATTACTTCTGGCTTTTGGCCATTTCAAAAATGTCCCTGTCTGATGCAAAATGGGTGGCGAAGAATCAGCACTGACTGTCCTAAACTCCAGAGAATACAGGCTCAGCATGTCCAACCTTTCCTCATAAGACAATATACACGTTCCAAGTATCAGTCTAATAAACCTTCTCTGAACTGTTTCCAATGCATTAACATCCTTCCGTAGATATGGTGACCAGTAGTGCTAACTGTGCACCAAATGAAGTTTCACCAATGCCATGTATAACTAAAGCAAAACCTCCCCATTCTTGAATTCAATTCTCCTCAGAACAAGCCATAACATTCTATCAGTTTTCCTGATTTTTTGCTGTAGCTGCACACTAACGTTCAGTGATTATCCACTAGCAGACCCTCCCAGTGCTCTGCATCTCTGAGCTCTACAACCTCTCACCATTTAGATAATATGTTTCTTTTTTAACCTTTCTGCCAAGATTACAATTTCACACTTATCCATATTGTACTCCTTTGGCTGGATCTTTACATACTTACCTAGCCATCTTTTCTTAAATTACTCATTTTTTGTGGGATATGGACATTGCTGGGTGGCCATCATATATTACCTATTCCTGGCTGCCCGTGAGAAGGTGGTGAGCTACCTTCTTGAACCACTGCAGTACATCTGCAGTACATTGACCCATAATGCCATTAGGGAGGGAATGCCAAGATTTTGACCCAGCGACAGTGAAGGATCGGTGATATGTTTCCAAGTCAGAATGGTGAGTGGCTTGGAAGGGAACTTGAGGTGGTGGTGTTCCTATATATCTGCTGCCCTTATCCTTCCAGATAGAAGTACTCATGAGTTTGGAAGGTGCTGTCTGAGGATCTTTGGTGAATTTTTACAGCACATCTTGTAGATATTACACATGGCTGCTACTAAGCGTCGGTGGTGGAGGGAGTGGATGCTTGTGGATGTAGTGCCAGTCAAGTGGGCTGCTTTGTCTTGGATGGTGTCAAGCTTCTTGAGTGTTGCTGGAGCTGCACTCATCCAGGCAATTGAGGAGTATTCCACCACACTTCTGACTTGTGCCTTGTAAATTGTGGACAGGTTTTGCAGGGTCAGGAGGTGAGTTCCTCGTTGCAGTATTCCTATGGTGAATCCAGTTGAGTTGCTGGTCAATGATACCCCGGGATGTTGATAGTGGGGAATTCAGCAACGGTAACAGCATTGAATTTCAAGGGGCGGTAGTTAGATTGTCTCTTACTGGTGATGGTCATAGCCTGGCATTTATTTGGCATGTGTATTATTGCCATTTGTCAGCTGAAGCCTGGACATTGTCCAGATCTTATTGCATTTGAACGTGAACTGAGGGGTCAATATCAATATCTGAGGAATGATGAATGGTGCTGAACATTGTGCTATCATCAGGGAACATCCCCACTTCTGTCCTTATGATGGAGGGGAGGTCATTGATGAAGCAGCTGAATTTGGTTGGGCCAGGACACTACCCTGCAGGGATATCATGGAACTGAGATGAATGACTCCGACAACCACAACCATCTTCCTTTGTGTCAAGTATGACTCCAACCAGCGGAGATTTTGTCCCTTAACACTCATTGATTCTATTTTGCAATGGCACCTTGATGCCATACTCAATCGAATGCAACCTTGATATCAAGGTCTGTCACTTTCACCTCACCTCTGGAATTCAGCTCATTTGTCATGTTTGAACCAAGGCTGTTTGAGAGTGGCCTTGGCAGTACCCAAACTGGGTGTCACTAAGCAAGTTATTGCTGAGCAGGTGCTGCTTGATAGCACCGTCGATGACACCTTCCATCTACTTACTGATGATCAAGAGTAGACTAATAGGGTATTAATTGGCTGGGTTAGATTTATCCTGCTTTTCGTGTACAGGAGATACCTGGGCAATTATTCACATTGTCGGGTGGATGCCATTGTTGTAACTGTATTGGAACAGCTTGGCTAGGGGAGCAGCAAGTTCTGGAGCTCAAAACTTCAGTACTATTGCCAGAAAGTTGTCACAGCCTTTACAGTATCCAGTGTCTCCACCACTTCTTGATATCATGTGGAGTGAATCTAATTAGCTGAAGACTGGTAGCTGTAATGCTGGGGACCACTGGAGGAAGACAAGCTGGATCATCCACTTAGCACTTCTGGCTGATGATTGCTGTGACTGCTTCAGCCTTATCTTTTGCACTGACATGTTGGGCTCTTCCATTATCGAGGATGGGGATATTTGTGGAGCCTCCTCCACCAGTAAGTTGTTTAATTGTCCACCACCATCCATGACTGGATGTGACAGGACTGAAGAGCTAAGATCTGATCAGTTGGTTGTGGAATTGCTTAGCTCTGTCTATCACTTGTTGCTGATGCTATTTGGTATGCAAGTAATTCTGTTTGGCAACTTCACCAGGTCGATATCTTATCTTCAGGAATGCCTGGTGCTGCTCCTGGCATGCCCTTCAGCACTCTCCACTCAACCAGGGTTGATCCTCTGGCTTGATGGTAATAATTGAGTGGTTACAGATTGGATTGAATTCAGTTGCTGTTAATAGACCACCGTGTCTCATGGATGCCTGGTCTTGCGTTGCTAGAACTGTTTGAAATCTCTCCCATTTAGCACGTGATATTGCCGCATAACACAATGGAGGTTTTCTCAATGTGAGTTTATTCTTAATGGGACTTTGTCTCCACAAGGGCTATGTGGTGATCGCTGTTACCTATACTGTCATGGGCAGATGCATTTATAGCTGGCAGATTGGTAAAGATGAGGTCAAATATGTTTTTCCCTCTTGTTGGTTCCCTCACCATCTGCTGCAGACCCAGTCTAGCAGCTATATCCTTCATGGCCCAACCAGCTCAATCAATAGTGGTACTGCTGAACCACTCTTGGCGGTGGACAAAGAAATCCTTGACCAAGAGTACATTTTGCACTTCTGCCACCCTCAGTGCTTCCTCCAAGTGTTCAACATGGAGGAGTACTGATTCATCAGCCAAAGGACAGTATGTGGTATTCAGCAGGAAGTTTCCTTGCCCATGTTTAACTTGTAGCTATGAGACTTCATGCGGGCTGTTGAGGGCTCCCAGTGCAATTCCCTCCCAACTGTATACCACTGTGCTGCCACCTCTGCTGGGTCTGTCCTGCCGGTGGGACAAGGTATATTCAGGAAAAGCTCAGCAGGTCTGGCAGCATCTGTGAAGAGAAATCAGAGTTAACATTTAGGGTCCGGTGACCGTTCCTCAACACTGATGGTAGCTAGGAAAATGGCATTACACACTGTTAGTCACTAACAGTCGCCATTAACAGCTTTCACCCTCATAGCCAGATTGTTATCAACTCCTTTGTCTATCCGACTGCTCTTTTCTCTCCATGGGGTCTATCCCCACCTATCATTTATTCTTTACTCCCTCCCCTCACTATCTTCTGCATATAAACCAACATTTTCCTAGCTACCATCAGTTCTGAGGAAGGGTCACCGGACCCCAACATTAACTCTAATTTCTCTTCACAGATACTGCCAGAGCTGAGCTTTTCCAGCAACTTCTGTTTTTGTTCCTGATTTACAGCATCCACAATTCTTTTAGTTTTTATTAAGACAACCCAGGGATGGTGATAGTGATTTCTGGGACATTGTCTGTGAGATATGATTCTGTGAGTATGTCTGTATCAGGCTGTTGCTTGACTAGTCTGTGAGACAGCTCTCCCCATTTTGGCACGAGCCCCCAGATGTTAGTATGGAATTCTTTGCAGAGTCAACCTTTATCTGCCATTGTCTATTCCGGTGCCTAGGTTAATACCAGGTAGTCCGTCCAGTTTCACTTCTTTCTTTATGATGGAAAAGTTATAGCGTGGAATATAGGTTGATTCTTTTACAACTAATAAAGAAAGGTGGCGATACAGTGGCTCAAAGTTTAGCCCTGCCAACTCTTAATACCAGGGATAAAAGGTACTGCAGATGCTGGAGAATCCGAGATAACAAGGTGTGGGGCTGGATGAACACAGCAGGCCAAGCAGCATCATAGGAGCAGGAAAGCTTGACGTTTCGGGCCTAGACCCTTCATCAGAAATGGGGGAGGGGAAGAGGGTTCTGAAATAAATAGGGAGAGAGGGGGAGGCGGATAGAGGATGGATAGAGGAGAGGATAGGTGGAAAGGAGGCAGACAAGTCGAAGAGGCAGGGATGGAGCCAGTAAAGGTGAGAGTAGGTGGGGGGGTAGGGAGGAGATAGGGAACTCTGCAGCCCAATGGTATCAATGTGGATTTCACAAGCTTCAAAATCTCCCCTCCCCCAACCGCATCCCAAAACCAGCCCAGCTCATCTCCGCCTCCCTAACCTGTTTTTCCTCTCACCTATCCCCTCCTCCCACCTCAAGCCCCACCCCCATCTCCTATCTACTAACATCATCCCGCCCCCTTGACCTGTCCGTCCTCCCTGGACTGACCTATCTCCTCCCTAACCCCCCACATACACTCACCTTTACTGGCTCCATCCCCGCCTCTTCGACTTGTCTGCCTCCTCTCCACCTATCCTCTCCACTATCCATCCTCTATCCGCCTCCCCCCTCTCCCTATTTATTTCAGAACCCTCTTCCCCTGCCCCATTTCTGATGAAGGGTCTAGGCCCGAAACGTCAAGCTTTCTTGCTCCTATGATGCTGCTTGGCCTGCTGTGTTCATCCAGCCCCACACTTTGTTATCTTAGTACCAGGGACCTGGGTTCAATTCCGCCCTCAGGCAACTATCTGTGTAGAGTTTGCACAGTCCCCCTGTTTCTATGTGGGTTTCCTCTGGGTGCTCTGGCTTCCTCCCACAGTCCAAAGCTGTGCAGCTTGGGTGGATTCACCAGAGGGTTAGTATGGGCTGAATGGCCTGCTTCCAGACTGTAAGGATTCTATGATTAATATTGCATCATCTTACAAACTTCTCATTAAGATCCTACCGATTACATTGTTATTCCTGATCAGAACCACAAACACAGTTTCACCAGTGTACCTCCAGATTGTTATGCCTTCGTGTTCTGACAGTTGCTCATCTCCTATACCTCTTCATGCTGTGACTCCTTTTTGAGGCTTTAAAATTGTTCAAACTCTTCACTGAGATGCGGGCGTGGTGTGCATGGAAGGAAAGTTGCAGGAGTTGGGGAAGTGGAGGAGGCCATGTTGTATTTGGGGCCCCTCTATTAGAGCAGGATCCTGCCAGCATTGCTGCTTTGGTGACCATGACCCCTAATCTTCATCTTGTGACCCCTCCTTGTGGAACTGGGGATCCCCTGGTCTAGAGAAAAGCAAGTAAAGGAACAGGAGTAAAATACTGCAGAGTGCAGTATCCAGAACATGTTCTATATTCTATGTTCTACGTTACATGTACATCTATGTGTAAATTAGGAGTGTTACAGGATTGAAGAGTGAGCCTTACTCCAGGATAAAGAAAAACTCGGGATGCTCGGGACAGTAACAGCCTAAAATGAGGTAGTCTTTATGTATCTGTATGTAGTCACCAAATACCATAGAAATCCCAGACAGGGTAGCATCCATGAGGGGACAAATAGCTTAAGGCACGGCAACCACAGCATGTTCATAAAGCACACTGGCAACAATATTCTCTTAATTTAGTATCATTGAACAAGTAGTGTGAGGAAACCATACATGTTTACAACTTCTAACAATTATATCTTACAGTGTGTGAAACTGGTAGCTGTATTGCTGGAGAGTAGCCACAGGGAGAGAAGAAATTGACCAAGTGTATTATGGTTGGTAGCACAGTCATATAGCTTTCACCACATAATGGATGAATGCTCTTGTAGGTTCAAATTGTCTGCAGGATTTTATATTAACTATTATTAATTAACTGCTCCAATATAGGAACATCACATAAACACAACCCTGGCAAAAGCAAATTCGATAAAATAGATTGTCTCGCAGACAATTCTGTCAGCAGGAAGAGAAGCCCTTTTTTAGCTATATCAGAGAGAGGTATAAGAGCTTCTCCATCCAGCTTCAAGACCTCAGCAACTGCAGAAAGCTAAAACTAAAAATCCTGGTTCTGTGGGAGCTTGATCCCACCCATTCAGGCTGCTTCTACTGTTCCAACTTTTAAAAAAACCCTAAGCCTCAAAAGCTGTTATTGGCTTTGAGCACACCATTCATAACCTTTCTTCACCAAAAAAAGACAAAATACACCTCTTAGAGCCATAGTATCATCACAACGAAATCAATGGTGCTAATTGTTAATGATGAGAAACCAGTCAAACCCAATCACACATCAATTGCTGGGATCTTTGGGATGAATACAATATGAAAAGAAAGCGCTGACTCACAACAAATATTAAATTGTCAATTGATCACAGGAAGATAAAGAAGTTAATCATGACCTCTGAGGTACTACCATGAACAGCCCCAGTGGCCTAATGGATAAGGCACTGGCCTCCGGAGCCAGGGACTGTGGGTTCAAGTCCCACCTGGGGTGAAGTAAATTTTGGGTCAGAATTGAATGTCTACATTCCTTACAACAACATTGCCACATGCTACTCATCCAAACAAGTTCAGAAATAGAAAAATGGACAGATAAATGTATGGTGCAAGAGGCAGGGTTTTAGATTCCTCGATCACTGGCACTGTCTTTCAGCTAGTGTGGCAGGTGGAGGTGACACAGAATATCAATTAAACAGAGACATGTTATGCTACATCAATGGAAGTAAGTCACAGTGTATTTAACTATTTTGAGTATCAAGAGAATAAGGCAAGGCTAGCTGGTCTTTAATGCGATGAGTGTAATGGGTGAGACTGATGAGTTAATGATGTGGACTGAGACATGGAAGTATGATAATGTTACCATGACTGGGGGAAGGGCTGGACTGGCAACTCAATATTCCGGGCTATAGGATCTTTCGGCAAGACAGAGGAGGGTGTGAAAAGGGTGGTGGTGTAGCACTGTTAATTAAGAAGTCAATTCCTGCAATAAGGAGAGATGATCTCTCAGAAAGGTCCTCAAACAAGACTTAGTGGGTAGAACTTAGGAATGTTAAAGGGCAGCTATTTTACTTGGAATGGTACCCCAAAGAGGCCCCAAAAGGAGGAACAAATATGTAGGCAGTTCGCAGAAGTGTGTAAGAGTAATAGTCCAGTAATTATACTAGGAAATTTCAACTTTCCCGATATAAATTAGGATGGTCATAGTTTTAAGGATTTGGGGGGTCAGAGTTCTTGAAATGCATCCAGGGGAGTATTTGTACCAATATGTCAAAGGCCCAACAAGGGATAGCACAGTGCTGGATCTGGTTCTGTGGAAAGAAGCCAGACAAGTGCTCGACTTGGCAGTGGGGGAACATTTAGGTGATAGTGACCACAACACGTCCGGTTCACATTTGTCCTGGACAAGGGAAAAGATGGTCTTCAAAAGACAGCTTTGGAAAAAGGGGAAGGCAGATTTTATTAAAATAAAGCAGGATCTGGCCAGAGGAGACTGGGATCAGCTCCTTGTGAGTAAGTCTACAGTGGAGCAATAGAAGTTGTGGGTGCGTTCAAAACAGAGCGGGGGAGTGTACAGATCCAACATGTACTTCTTAGAGGGAAATGTAGGAGCAATAAGTTCAGAGATCCCTGGATATCTAGGACAATTCAGGACTGCATGAAGAAGAAGAGTAGGGCTTTTAGCAAGTCCAAACACAGCAATTCAGCTGTGGCCATAGAGAAATACAGGAAGGGCAGGAGGCAACTTAAGAAAGCATTAGAATAGTAAAAAGGGGACATAAGAAAGGAAACATTAACACTGATACTTTCTTCACAGATGCTGCCAGACCTGCTGAGCTTTTCCAGCAACTTCTGTTTTTGATCCTAAATTACAGGCCAGCGAGTCTCACAACAGTGGTAGGGAGACTATTGGAGAAAATTCTGAAGGAGCGATTTATTACGCACTTGAACAGGCATGGGTTAATTCGGGATAGTCAGTATGGCTTTGTCAGAGGGAGGTCATGCTAAGTTTGTTAGAAGATTTTGAAAATCTGATCAAGTGTGTGGATGAGAGAAGATCAGTTGATATACTTCATATGGATTTTAGCAAAGCTTTTGACAAGGTACCACGTGGGAGACTGATTGAGAAGGTTAAAGCACGTGGAATTCATGGAAACTTGGTGAGATGGATCAGAAACTGTCTTGGTAATAGGACAGCAACAGACTGTTTGAGTGACTGAAGGCTGGTGTCCAGCGGTGTACTATGAGGATCAGTTGTGGGACCCTTATTGTTTGTTATATATAATGATACAGGCAAGAATGTAGGGGGTATGTTAAGCAAATATGCAGACAACACCAAGATTGGTGGAGTGATTGTAGGTTACAGGAAGATATTGATGGGTTGGTCAGATGGGCAGACCAGTGCCAGATGGTGTTTAACCCTAATAAATGAAGGTGATGCACTTTGGAAGAAGAAACAAAATGTGGAAGTATTTAATGAGTGGCAAGACACTGGGTTGTTTACAGGAACAGAGGGATCTTGGGGTAATTATTCTCAGATCCCCGAAATTGGCAGAGCATGTAATAGGATAGTAGAGAAGGCATATGGGGCACTTGCTTTCATCGGTTGAGGGAGTCAATCACAAGAGGGCACAGTTTTAGTGTAAGGGGCAGGAGATTCAGTGGGGATTTGGGAAAGAAAAACTTTTCACTCAGCGGATGGTGGGAATTTGGAATGCTCTATTTGGAAGGTAGTTGGTGGCTGGAAACCTTACTACTTTTAAAAAATATTTGGATGAGTACTTCAAATATCTTAACATTCAAGGATATGGGACAAGTGTGGGAAATTGGGATTATCTCACTTTGAGTGGTAGTGATGTTGGTGCAGATTCGACGGGCCAAAGGGCCATTTCTGCGCTGTATGAATATATGTAGTTTCTTTCTTTGCAACTAAGTGACCGTAAAGTCTTCTGGTTTGCAAAGATTCAAAGTAACCTCTTATAGACATGACTTCCTTGCCTTCATCAAGTACATCCCTTCACATAGCTGGTGGACTGATAAACTGATACACAGCACATTGACTACAATGTATCACAATGTGATATATTAATTAGTTGCTTACTTGTTACAAATAAGATAACATTTCCTTCTTTCTTTTAAAAATATGTCTCTATAATAAATTTAGCTGTTCCAATCATTTGTTATTTTTTCTAAACAAAATAAGAATAGAAATTGGTTGTTGTATCTTATCAGACTATCCTTGGGCACTTGCTGAGAGAGCACGTAACTCATCATCTTTGCTAGTCTCATCTCAAATTTGACTGTGTTGTAACATTTACTATCTTTATACCATTCCCCTCCCCACTGCCCCCCCCCCCAACAACTGTGTTGATCACCAAGATAGGGCATCTGCCTGAACTATTTCTCTTCCAGGTTTGCATTTCAGAGGGGAATCATAACTCTGAAATCTCAAGAATAACCTCTGTAGTCCTTCTGGTAATTTACATAGATCCTTCTTGTAGATCTGCTCCAGTGGAAGATGATCACTGTCCATTATGAGCTTTCTCCTACAGAGATTTGTATGGAATTTCTAGATGGAGATGAGAAGGAATTTCTTCTCTCAGAGGGTCTTTGGAACTCCTAGCCACAAAGAGCTGTGGGGCAGCTGTAAATATATTTAAGGCTGAGATAAATAGAATCTCAATCAGCAGGGGAACCAAGGGTTAAAGGGCAGGAAAGAGGACGTGAGGAATGTCGGATCAGCCATTGTCCCATTGAATGGTAGAGCAGGTTTATGTTGGGGTGGGGGGCGGGAGGCAGCAAATGGCCTACTTCTGTTTATATTTCTTATGGTCTTCTCACATTCATATGCAACTACTCAAAGTTCGCTTTTGACATTGTTTGGTTCCTCTGATTATCATGTTTTCAGACTCATTGCTTCTCTAACGTTATGAATGTTTTGATTTATTTTCCTTCTCATTCACCCTGTTGATCTATCTCTATAGCTTGCTCTTCCTATTTTGTTCAGCACATCTTTACCCAGTGATTTGGCTTTTCACAAGATCTTTAGTTTGACCCAAATGCGAGACACTTCCTTCTGTATATGAATTCATATCCACAGCTCTTGCACATCTTTCTCTTGAACTGGTCTACGCTCTTTTGTTGCTGCCTCACTGCATCAATTCAGCTGCTTTTCTTTTCACTTAAATGAAGTCTGGACACTTGGTAGTTGGTGTCTTCATCAGTTGATAATGTGGCTCTGTACGCTCTGTAATTTTGTGAGCTTGTCCTTCCCAGTCAAATCTTTTATCCTTCTGAGAATGCCCTGACTCAAATGAGCAGATCCATTATCCATTCATCTGTTTCTATAGTTTCTATTTTCTGGCTGTGTTTTCTGATGAGTACAAACTACATGGGTGAAGTAATTGCAGCCAGAACTGCCAAATTAATGATCCATATCAGCCTCCTCCTGGGTCCCCAGCATCTCAGATGTTTGTCTTCAGCAAATTCAAATCAATCCAGCTGATATCAAAACGAGTGAAGCTACTGGATAATGCAGAGGCCCATTGGGTCCTAAGGAAAAGGAGTGGACCATTCAGCCTGTTCAGCATGTCCTACCTCACCCCATCTCCATAACCCTGTATGCCATTGGTAATCAGAAATCTAACTACCTCTTCCTTAAACATACTTAAAGATTGAGCCTCCACAGCCACCTGTGGGAGAGAATTCAGAAGATGCATAACTTTCTGAAGAAACTAGTTCCTCATCTTAGTTCTAAGTGGCATCCCGCTTATGTGTAAATTGGTTCTGGACTTCCCAATCAGGTGAAACATCTTAATTGCATCTGCACTATTACTTTAAGTATTTTGAAAGTTTCAATCACATGATTTCTCATTCTTTGAAACACAAGATATTACTGGCTTAGTTTCCTCAATCTCCTCCTCAAAGGACTATCCCACCATCCCAGGTACCTTTGGTGAACCTTTGTTGCACACCCTTTATGGTAACAGTATCATTCCTGACATAACGAGACCAAAACTGCACGCAGAACTCCAGGCACAGTCTAACCAAACTCCAACACAATTGAAGCAAGACTTCACTACTTCTGCACTCCAATCCTCTTCTAATAAAGGCTAAAATTCCATTGGCCTTCCTAATAGCATGTTGCACCTGTATATTAGCCTTCTGTGATTTATTGTCTAGGACACCCAGGTCTTTTTTTACATCTACACTTTCCAACCTCTTACTATTCATACTTCTGTTTCTCCCACCAAATTGGATGGCTTCATATTTTTCCACATTGTATTCATCTGCCATGTTCTTGTCCATTCACTAAGCCAGTCCAAATCCTGAAACTGCTTTACTTCTCACAACACATTCCCATTTAGCCCTGTACCATCCACAAATGTGGAAATACTACATTTAGTCCAAGTCAAGGATATATATTGTGAAGAGCTGGGGCCCAAGAACATATCTGTGCAGTACGCCACTGGTCACAGTCTACCAATGCGAGAATGACTCATTTATTCCTACTGTCTTTTCTGTCTGTTAGCCATTCATTACCTCGTGCTGGTACATTACCTTCTGTCCCATGTGTTTTACACTTTCTAACCAGCCTCCTGTGGGAGATTTTATCAAAAGCCTACTGAAAATCTAAGTATACTAATGGCTGAGGGATAGGAAACAGAGAGTAATGGTCAATGGGTACTTTTGAGCAGGAGCAAGGTTTGTAGTGGGGCTTCTCAGTGGTTGATGTTAGGCCCCTTGCTTTTCCTGACATAAAGATCTGGATCTTGATGTGCAGGGGACAGTTGCAAAGTTTGCAGATAACATTAAACTTGGAAGAATTGCAAACTGAGAGGAGGACAGTGTAGAACTCCAAAAGGACATTGACAAGTAGTGGACTGGGCAGATAGGTGGCAGAGGAGACTCAATGCAGAGAAGTGTGAAGTGATGCGCTTTGTTCAAAAGAATATTGAAAGACAATATAAAATAGGAGGTACAATTCTTAAGGAGACACAAGAGCAGAGGGACCTACGTGTATATGTGCACAGATCATCAAAGGTGGCAGGCTAGGTGGAGACAGCAATCAATAAATCATATAGTGTCCTTGGCTTTATTTTCTGCCCCACATCCTGACTACTACATCCTGACTACATTCCTGGCGTGGAATGCCCTGCCTGCCAATATAGTTAACTCAGCCACATTAGGGGCATTTAAACAGTCCTTGGAGAAGCATATGGATGATGATGGGATAGTGTAGGGGGATGGGCTTAGATTAGTTCACAGGTCGGCGCAACATCGAGGGCCGAAGGGCCTGTTCTGCGCTGTATTGTTCTATGTTCTATGTACTACTAGGAGGCCTGTACATAATGCCCATAAGGACCTTTGCTGTTTTGGGGTTCCTCAACTCTACCCGCACATATTCTATGCCACTGAACTCTATATCACTTTGAGCTGTCAATTTCATTTCTTACAAATAAGGCAGCTTCATCCGCTCTGCTCATCTGCCTGTCCTTTCGATAGGACACGTATCCTTGGATATTTACTCTCTCGCCCTGTTCCCCTTGCAACCACCTCTGAATGATACCCACAATATCAGACCCATCAATTTCAATCTGCGCTACAAGGTCATTTACTGTTTTGTATACTGTTTGCATTTAAGTACAACACCCTCAGTCCTGTGTTGACTGCCCCTCTTCTTATAATTGTTCCCTTATCTGCTGTGCCTGAAGTTAGATTCCTGACCCTTTCCATATTGTCTGTCTCATTACTTGTTCTGGAAACTTTAATAACCTCTGCTGGGCACCCCCACCCACCCACAACCACTTTAACTTTATCCATGACTTTCCATGCAACCAAACCCACACCCCCACTATTTAATTTAAAGCCCTATCGACAGCCCCAATTCTGATTTGCTAGGACTCTGGTCCAGCATGATTCAGGTGGAGCCGGCCCCATTGGAACAGCTCCCTCCTCCCCCAGTACTGATGCCAATATCCCATGAATTTGAACCTGTTGCTCCCACATCAATCTTTGAGCCACATGTTTACCTCTTGAATCCTGTTGCCTCTGTGCCAATTATCTCGTAGCTCAAGTAGCAATCCAAAGATTATTACCTTTTTCATTCTGCTTTCTAATTTGGGCTCTAGCTGCTCATATTCTCTCAGCAGAACCTCTTTCCTCTTTCTACCTACATCATTGGTACCTACATGGATCATGACAACAGGACCTGTTCTCTCTCAATCCAAGTTCTTCTGAAGCCCAGATGAGATATCCTGAAGCTGTGTACCAGGCAGGCAACACAGCTTCAGGACTCTTGACCGTGGCCTCAGATAACAGTGTCTAATCCCCTATCTATACTATCATTAATTAACAAATACATTTCTCTTTTCTCTGCCCCGTACCATGGAGCTATGATTATTTTGCTCATTGTCCCTATAGCCCTTGCTCTCATCCTCACAGGGAGCAAGAATCTCAAACCTGTCAGTCAACCTCAAGGGTGGAGGCTCCTTCAGCACTACAGCCTTGATCTCTCCACCTACCTCACTCATAGTCACACTTTCTTGGCCCTGACCACTGACCGGGTTTGCAGTAGTTAGTCTAAGTGGTGTGACTGTCTCCTGAAGTACAGCATTGAAGTAACTCCCTTCCTGATATGTCACAGAGTTCAAAACTCAGACTGCAACTCATCAATTGTGAGCTGGAGTTCCTCAAGCACCCATCACTTGCTACAGATGTGGTCACTATGCACCACAATGGCATCCCCCAGCTCCCACATCATTAAGTTACACACAACACTTGGCTCGGCATATCTATTTTAATTACTTAGTTCTTAATTTGATTATTAAAAATTCCATAATGGTCTTTTAGTTCGTAGCCTGCAAGTATTTCTCCTATTTATCTTCAAATCTGAAAGTAACCTTTAAGAGATAGTCAAATTAGCAGGTATCACCAACCAATGAACTTACAGTTTACCTGTGATGTCACTCTTTTGCGCTGAGCCCCTGATTCTGGGCTTCAAATGATCCTAAATAAGAAAACTTACAAACTATAAGCCAATAAAAGCAAGCAAATAAAAGCACCTCTTTTCCTCTGCACTGAATTCCCACACTCCTCCAAGTTCCCCAAACTACATACTCACTTGGGTTGTGTCTCTCCTTCCTGCCCATAAAGCCACTCTGTGACATCCTTTGCCCAGGCACCAGGGAGGCAATACACCTTCCTGCAACAGAAACTCTTGTCTGATCCCCTGACAATGGAAGCCCCTATAATTATTGTTATCCATTCTTCTCCTTCCAACCCTGTACAGCTGAGGTGCCCATGGTGCCATAGGCATGTTGCCGTAGGCCTGGCTGTAGTTGCACTCCCTGGAAGTGCTATCATCTTAATCACTTTGCCAAATGGATTACCAATTGGCAAGCTTGGTAGAGTCAGGGACTCCTGCATGACCTGCCTGATTTTCTTAGATGGACTGTTAGTCATAGAGTCATAGAGTTGAACAGCATTGAAACAGACCCTTAGGTCCAACTCTTCCATGCCAACTAGATATACCAAATTAATTAGCATTTGCCACATATCTCTTGAAACCCTTCCTATTCATGTACCCATACAGATGCCTTTTAAATGTTGCTATTGTACCAGCCTCCACCACTTCCTCTGGTAGCTCATTCCATACGCTCACCACCCTCTGTGTGAAAAAGTTGCCCCTTAGGTCTCTTTTAAATCTTTCCCCTCTCACCTTAAACCTTTGCCCTCTAGTTTTGGAAACCCCTGCCCTGGCGAAAAGAGCTTGGTTGTTTCAAGGAGACAACGGCCTAGTTGTATTATCACTAAACTATTAATCCAGGAAACTCAGCTAATGTTCTGGGGACTTGAGTTCAAATCATACCATGGCAGATGATTGAATTTGAATTCCACAAAAGGTGTCCATGAAACTATTATCAATTTTTAGGAAAAACCCATCTGGTTCACTCATTGTCCTTTAGGGAAGGAAACTTACATCCTTAACTGATCTAGCCTACATGCAACTCCAGACCCACAGTAATGTGGTTGACTCTTAACAGCTCTGAGTAATAGAAGGACAGGCAATAGATGCTAGCCTAGCCAGAGAAGCCCACATTCCAAAAGGAAGTTAAAAACAAAATCACCCTATCTATGCCCCTTATGATTTTATAAACCTCCAGAAGGTCATCCCTCAGTCTCCAAAGGCTCCAGGGAAAATAGCCCCAGCCTATTCAGCCTCCCCCACAGCTCAAACTCTCCAACCCTGGCAACATTCTTGTAAGTTTTTTCTCCACCCTTTCAAGTTAACAACATCTAAAGCAGGGAGGCCAGAGTTGAATGCAGTACTCAAAAAGTGGCCTAACCAATGTCCTGCATAGCCGCAACATGACATCCCGACTCCTATACTCAATGCACTGACCAATAAAGACAAGCGTACCAAATGCCTTCTTCACTACCCTGACAACCTGCGACTCCACCTTCAAGGAACTATGCAGCTGCACCCCAAGGTCTCTTTTCTCGGCAACACACCACAGGGCCCTACCATTAAGGGTATATGTCCTGCCCTGATTTGCCTTACCAAAATTCAACACCTTACACTTACCTAAAATAGACTCCAACTGCTCCTATTCGGCCCATTGGCCCATCTGATCAAAGTCCTATTGTACTCTGAAACAACCTTTTTCACCGTCTACTGCACCATCAATTTTGATGCAATCTGCAAAATGACCAACCATTACTCCTTTTTGTAAATGATGAAAAGCAGTGGACCCAGCACTGAACCTTGCTGTATACCACTGGTCACAGGCCTCCATTCCATAAAACAACCCTCCACCACCACCTCTTTCTCCTACCTTCAAACCTATTCAAGTCACCCAATCCCTCTCTTCCTATATGCTTCTAATCTGCGATATGATCACTTCTTTATCTGGGCTGTCCACATAGTAACTGTCGTGTAGATGCACATTAGTGACTGCTCAAGTTCTAAAGCCTGGAGCTCAAGATTGTGCAGCTGGCAAAACTCCTGCATATGTGTTTGTCTGGCACAGATGGTATGTCCATGACTTCAAACATACAGCAGGACGTATACCTCTTGGCCTTTCAAACCCACCATCCTGTAAATCTAAAAACTATTTATTACCCTTCAGAAAAAATATGAACTTACTGTGAAAATTTAACAAGCTATTTCTTAGAAAAGGAGAGAGAAAAGACTGAGACTGAGACAAGTTAACTACCCAACTTTCACTTTGAACATTAGAAATACTGACCAAACTTATGCAGCAAACAACTGCTTTTGCTGCTCTTGTGACATCACATTGCTGTCGCTGAGCAGGAACAGGGCATGTTGGCTCTTAATTTAGTCTGCCAAAGCAAACTAGTTGGTATTTGGAGATATGCAGTCAATGTCATCAGCTACAATATGAGAAAAGTATAAAACCTTTATTTGTAATCAAATTGGGGAGAAAATGCCTCAGCATGACAGATGTGTGTTCTCCCCACATATGCTTGAATAAACCAGTGAAACTGGGGATGGCATGTTGAATGGTCAGTGAAAGAATAGGAAGACATTCAAACTGTGGTAAATCTCTCCTCGTCACTACATGTTATGTTTACTGTTTCTTAGGTGATCTTTTATTCTGATGTCATTTATTAAACCTGCTTCATTACAAGTCACCAGATCTAAAATAGAGTGATCCCTAGTTGGATTCACAAAATATTGTTCTGGGAAACTATCTCAAATACACTATGAATTCTTCCTTATGCCAATCTGACTATCCCAATCTACATGAAGATTAAAGTCTCCCATGATAATGTACTACTTTTTTTACATGCCCTCATTATTTACTGATTAATTCTCCATGTTACCATACAACTACTGTTAGGAGGCCTATAGGTCACCCTTCCTGTTCTTCCCCTTTTTTATTTCATACCTCTAACCAGATGGATTCTACATTTTCTAATCCAAGATCATTTCTTGCTATCATCCTTATTTCATACTGCACCCGTACTACACCACCACCCTTTCCTTCCTGCTTGTCCTGTTGGAAAATCTGAATATTTTGTGCCCACCTTTGATCTCATTGTAACCATGTCTCTGTAATGGCTATAAAATCACACCCATTAACCTCTATTTGTGCCAGTAATTCATTTATTATAAAAACCGAAAGAACTGCGGATGCTGTAAATGAGGAACAAAAAACAAAGTTGCTGGAAAAGCTCAGCAGGTCTGGCAGCATCTGTGAAGGAAAAGACATAGTTAACATTTCGGGTCTGGTGACTCTTCCTCAGAACTGTGTGTGTAATTAACTTATTTTATTTTATTTGGAATACTCTGCGCATTAAAGAGCCCCATTTGACCCTATTTACTGCTGTTTTTCTATGTTTGTACAATCTATCTCTTCCTGTCCCAGTCGGGGTATCACCATCCAAAAAGTTGCCTCTAATGCTGTCACATCCTCTTGCTTTATAAGCCTACGTTTCCTCTCTTCCAAACCCTCCCCTCACAAGTTAGCTTAAATGCTGCCTTTGCTAATGCCACCATATCCAATGAATGAATTTTAAAAAACGAATTGTGGGGGTGTACTCAATGAGGCAGGGGTACTTTTAAGACTGTGTTGAACAGTTAGTTGACGTGAGGTAGAAGCTCTTTTGGAGTACAAGCACTGGCATGGTTGGGCTAAATAGATTGTATCTTTGTAGCACATTCTTTATTTGCTATGTAACCACTGTTGCCACCGAATCCTTTTCTCTGAGGGCACTATAGGGCTTAGACAGTCAATATCCATAGTCACATGATATTTTCAGTTTTGTTTGTATCATTTTGCTCTACTGTAAATGGTTATAATTGTTGATTATTAATGATGCCTTGGGGCATGAGCTTTTATAGCTCACGTCCCTAATTGGAAACACTGGGAATGTAATACCTGTACTCCTGAGGTACAGGAACTTGTACTTAAACAGCAATTTTAATATAGTATATCCTTAAGGCAAAGTGTTGTCATTGCACCTCATAAACAATTAATGAGAGACACAAGCAAAAGCTTAACAAAGAACTAGGTTTCAAATGATGTCTTAAAGGAGGAAGAAGAGATGGAGAAGCAGACGTTTAGAGACAGAATATTCTGAAGCTTAAAGATGAGGCAGCTGATGGCATGACTGCCAATGCCAGAGTGACTCAAACCAAAGATTAATACTAAGGATGCCCCAGAGAAGAAACTTAGTTGAATATTAAGACATGGGCAGAGGGTTTTGGATGACTTCAAGTTTACGGAGGATTGAAAACAGGAGGCCAGGCGGAATATTGTGGCAATAGGCAGGTATAGAGGTGACAAAGGGATATAAGAGGCTTTCAGCAGGGTCAGTGGGTGAGTCCGGATGGGATGCTCTTCAGAGGGCTGGTGTGGACTTGATGGGCCAAATGGCCTGCTTCCACACGGTAGAGAAAAAAATAACCTGAACGACGTTATGGAGGCAGATAGGCAATGCTCGCGGAAATTATGTAAATATGTATACATATAGAATATACTTAGCACATCTTAATTCTAGGTATTGAGAATATGTTATATATATATATACTGTAGATTGTATTGCTATTGTAACATTCTATAGTATAGCTTATTGTTGTTTGTTCAAACCTGTGGAACCTTGTGGTTTTACTCTCTTAGTAACTCGCTTGGAACTCACCTTTTGTTTACTTTGAAAATAAAGATTACTCGTCCTTAATCAGACTATAACATTCTTGGTTTGGGTTCATAACAAAATGGAAATTCTGTGGGGAAGTGGAGAATTTTGGTGAAGGAACAGAATTGATGATAAGGGAGTGGAGTTTTTGGAGACAAACTGGATATTTTTGGTGAGGGTGTGGAAGTTGTGAGGGGTGGAGGTTTTGGTGATAGAGATTTTGGTGAGGGAATGGATGCTCTGGTGAGAAAGTGGGGATGATGGTGAGGGAGAGAATGTTTCTGGAGAGAGGGTGGAGATATGGGAGCGGAGGGGGTGAAGATTTTGGTGAGGGATGGAATTTTTGATGATGAAATGGGCATTCCGGTGATGGAGTGGATATTTTGCTGAGGTTGAAGTTTTTGGCGAGGAACTGTAGATTTTGCTGAAGGGAGTTGGATGTTCCTGGCGTTGGAGTGGAGATTTTTTTTCAGGAAGTGACCATTTTTGATTAGGGTGGATGTCTGTGATGTGGAGTGGAGAACTTGCTCAGTGAGTTGAGGTTTTTCTGAGGGAGTGAGTATTTTACTGACTGAGAGATGGTGTTGCCGACCGATTTCAGGTTTCGCTGAATGAGGGAGGCTTTGCTAAGTGACGGTTCTGTTCAGGGAGAGGAAGATTTGCTGAGTGAGCTTTTGCTCAGTTATTTCTACGGCCCACACAACATGAACTTGCCTCCCCCCGCTGCAGGGCGGAGCCAGCAGTTGATTGACAGCCCTACTGCTCGTGGTCGCAGCCAATCGGCGTGTCAGGAATTGGGGGCGTGGCGCATCAAGGAGATAGACGTGGAAGCTGCCCAATTATAGCTGCATTTGCCGCCGCGGGGCGCCGATTGACGTGGAGTTTAGTCACTCACTGTGCAGAGATCCGGGTAACGTTTCCGCCTGTCTACCAATGACGAGGGAGAAGGCGGTGCTTGAGGCGGGTCTAATGCGGAGGGCGGAGCGTGTGCGGAGAGCGGGTCCCGGGCGGTAACGGCCGGAGAGAGGGCGAAGGTGAGGGGGAGCCGGGAAACCGGCATGGTGGGGGTGGACGGGAGTGGGGTTCCTGGGCTCAGTGGGGATGCTCCAGTACTGGGGCCTAGGTTGTTGTCGGAAGGCGGGTGGGAAACAGCTGGAACCCGAGGCCTGTCCGAAAGAGAGAGCGCGACCCAGAACATCTTCCCCACTCGTCCCCCTATCATCCCCTTCTTTCCCACTCCCCCAAGCCCCCACCCCCTCTCTCCCCCCCCC
>JAHRHZ010000129.1:541849-552898 GCA_024137785.1 Ginglymostoma cirratum
TCCCTCTAGCCCCTATCCCCTCCTTGCGCCTTCCTCTCTCAGCCCTAACAGACCCCTGCCCCCACCCCTCAGCCCTGTTCCCAGCCCATAAATGTGTAGCTTGGGTGGATTGGCTGTGCTGTAATTGTCTCATAGTGTCCAGGGATGTGCAGGCTGGGTTATAGGAGTAGAGTCAGTGGCTGGAAAGGATGCTCTTCAAAGGGTTGTTTGACCAAATGACCTCTTTCTGCACTGTAGGGAGTCTGTGATTCTCTCCTAATCCACAGACCCTGCTACCTCTCTGTGTGTCTCTCTCAGGATTAGGTCTTGAAAAATTTAAAACTGTCATGTTTCATTAACACTTGGCAGGTCCTTTGAATTCAGAAATTTATTTAATGAAATTGATTCATCATCCTCAGCAGTTTGTTTTCCAGTTTTTGTGTTTTGCTTGAAGCTTGTGACTAGTTCATATGACTGCCAGATTTGCAGGAGTTTTGTTGGCTGATTGTGATAATTGTTTTGACACTAACTGGATGGAAATCTGTGACTGGATCTGGCCAGAGGTCTTTCAATACTGCAGCAATACCGAAGGTTTTTTTTAAGAATTGAGCGCGTCATCAGTTCTAGGTCAAATTAAAAGTTGGCACTTGCATACAGTACTATTTTGTTGACTAATTTAAAGAGTTTGGTTTTATGGGTTAATCATTTGACATTAATTCAAGATCTAAAGCTTACTGTTTTACTTTTCTGTAAGGTCAAGTTAAGAAATAATCTTGAATTTGCAAAATAGTTTATTTTGACGGTGTACCTGCTGGCTTCACAAGTTATGAAGGTGAAATGTTGGAAAAGGGGCCATTTGCTATATCCTGGGAGCCGCCTTGAAGAGTGTCGGTGTTGAAACTCATCATCCTCTTGAGTGTGACAGCTAAACAGACTGAGACGCATTTGAGAACCAGAATCTCAAACCTAGGAATAAGATCTCATCTTGTCATGAAGTGATTCTTGGTATTTCATTTAGGATAATGCAGTTCTAATATTATTTTTAAGTAACCTGCTCAGACCTCCATGACCAGTTGAACAGGAACCGGAACTCCCTGCCTAAGGATAGGGACGGTACCAGTGTCACAAGATGATCTGCAACAGAAAATATTCATTAGTTTGGCATGCAACTGGCCAGCGAGTTCCAAATGGTTAATAAAAGCCAAAAGAACTGCGGATGCTGTAAATCAGGAGCAAAAACAAAGTTGCTGGAAAAGCTAAGCAGGTCTGGCAGCATCTGTGAAGGAAAAAACAGAGTTAACATTTTGGGTCCGATGACACTTCCAGTTCTGAGGAAGGATCACCAGACTTGAAACATTAACTCTAATTTTTCCCTCTTAGATGCTGCCAGACCTGCTGAGCTTTTCCAGCAACTTTGTTTTTGTTGCAAATGGTTAATTTTTTTTTGTTTAGGAGCAAATGCATAAGCTGGAGCAATGCACAAAAATTAAGATTCTTTGATGGCCTCTTAGGTGGGCATTAAAGATTCCATGCCACTATTTTGAAGATTGGGGGATTTCTGGCTAATATTTACCCCTCCACACCAAATGGTACCAGTTGGAATCCTGTTGCTGTTTGTAGGAGTTTCCTACGTGTCAGTTGGCTGCCATGTTTCCCAAGTCATGGGAATTAATACAATTCAAGAATATTGCATTACTGGTGAAATGCTTTGGAAATCTTGAGGATACGACAAATGAGTATATAAATGTAAGTCTTTTATGGAAGATAAATGAATCTTGTGTATGCTGTGGAGATGTCAGATTTACAAATTATGTTTGTAGTTCATCAGTGTGATGTTCAATGTTACTTCTAATTTTTTTTCTAGCTGCACAGCCTTCCAAGGTCCTGGTGTTGCAGTGACTTATGGAACCAGCATGCCTGTGCTGATTGCTGTGCATGCAACCTTGGAATAGCTGCACGTTGAACCACATGGCATTGTGTTCAAAAGGAAATCCAAGAATTTAAAGCAATTCTTTGTGACTTTCAACAAGATGCACCGCAGCGTCTCACCAAAGCTCCTTAAACAGCATCATCTCATACCTATACCTGAAGGACTGCAGTGGTTCAAGAAGGCTGTTCACCATGGGAGCAGGAAAGTTGACATTTTGGGTCAGGACCCTTCTTCTGAAGGAGGGTTCCGAACCAAAATGTCAACTTTCCTGCTCCTCTGATGCTGCTTGGCTTGCTGTGTTCTTCCGCTCCATACTGTGTTGTCTCTAACTTCAGCATTTGTAGTTCTTGCTATCTCCAGGCTATTCACCATCACCGTTTTCAAAGACAGTTAGGAATGGGCAATAAATATTGGCCATGCTAATGATGTCCATGTTCCATCAATGACTAAATGTAAAAACCTTGTGTAGAGCTGCTGAAGCAAATGGGATAATTGCCCTTTAAGATTAAGTCATATAAACCTAAGAGAGAAAGGAATCTAAAGATGTAAAGTAGGAGGTTCATATGGGTCAAAACACTAGACTTGTTGGCCTGACTGATTTGGTTTCTTTCTGTTCATTCAGTATAATTAGTTATAATGGAAAAAAAAATCAAAGTAATGTCATCTGCTAAATCTTCAATTTTCTTCTAACAGATGCAGTTTATGCTGCTTTTTAGTCGTCAGGGGAAACTTCGATTGCAAAAATGGTATGTCCCCCTCTCAGACAAAGAGAAGAAAAAAATTACAAGAGAACTTGTCCAAACAGTCCTTGCTCGCAAACCCAAGATGTGCAGCTTTCTGGAGTGGAGAGACCTGAAGATTGTATATAAAAGGTTGGCATTCAGGCGTTCACTTTTAGTTCTGGATTGCATTGTCCGTTATCAGACTAATGAGCTGCTGGGAGTTGTTTTAGCTCAGTTGACTAAATGGCTGGTTTGCAATGTAGAGAGACACCAACAGTGTGGATCCTGCAGTACAGTGGTTAGAGTGAAGGATTCTCCTGAACCTCTTGCCTTATCTGAAGCATGGTGACCCACTGGCTTAACCACCACCTACTGGCCCTACAATTAAAGGGCAGCCCTATAAGACTGAATTGTCTGAAAGGACTATAGTGACTTTAACTGTACTTTTACTGCGTTACTGCATCACTTGCTCAGTGCAAACCATTCCTCTGTTGCACCCACTTAATTTCACTTGTATTCTGGTATGTCAGCAGGAGATAATGGTGTCGGGACGGAGTGGAAGTGTCATTGGGTGTGTGTGTAGGGGAGGGTGTTGTCGGCAGAGGGGAGTGAATTGCTGGTTTGCTTTTCTTGATGTTTTCCTGTCCTTGTCGATTTCAAAACTAGAAGTTTGAGGATGGTTTAATAGAGGTCATGAGAATTATGAAGATTTTTAATTGATTAGACAATGGTTTTTCACTTGTGGGTAGATCTAAATCTATAAGTCACATAAGTAAGATAATCAAGAAATGAAGCAGGATACTGAGAAGAATCCTTATCCAAGGATGATAAGAATGTGGATGTTACTTCAAAAAATTCCTTTGGTATTAAGTAGTATCAATGTGTTTAATGGGTGCTTATATATGTCTGAGAGAGATAGAAATAGAAATAGAGGGTTTTTGGTAATAAAATTAGGTGAAGTAGTTTGAGAGGAGGCTTAAGTAGAGAATAAACACTGTGGGCTAGTAGGGCTCAATGGCTTGTATGTGTGTTGCTTATTCTATCATGTCTCCTGCATATTCTGTCACATTTCCAATGCCAGAAGTGTTCTTTTTATGTGGACAGTGAACAGCAGCTATATTTGTTTGCAGGAAGAAGGATTTACTTTCATTCTGATGTCTCTCTGATCACTGTCAATGATGTGATAATATCAAAAGAATATTTTAGCCACTTGTGTTGTCGTTGTGTATCAGTCCTCGTTTATCTGCTGTCACAAGCTAACTCTGCAGTTGGAAGTGTGAAGGTGTGTGCATTTTTTTATTTAAATAAAGACATTGGTGCTTGACACCTGATGTTCATTTTGCTCCGTTACCTTGCCTGAAGCAGTGACGGCCAGTTCTTAAGATAAAGGCCAGGAATAAAGTTACAAAAGCAGCAGATGGTGATGGATGAGTCGAAGATTGTACTGACAAATCTTTATTAGACTGTTTTTATTTTGCCCTTGCAGCTTGTTTATTTTTGTGTGTATTCTTTCAGTCCTGACATTAGTGTGTAATTTCTGGGTATTTTATAACTCTGTATTTTAGATGGTGTAATGACAGAACCGCCATATGTTCTTTCATGTGTTGGACACCTGAACCAAAGCTGCTTGATGGAGGAACTTAGTGGAGTGAAACACGGTCACCTGTTACACAAAAACAAAATGCTACTTTTATAAATCTTTTGGGATATACTAAAAATGCTCTATAAACGTGTTACAGAAATGTAATTTTGTTTTTACGTAGTCGGTGAATCAACAGCAATAGTTATGAGTTTAGTGTTAGTTTGTTCATTTCAGCCTGAATTTAATTTGAGTATTTAAAAAACCATATTAATTTTGGATACGTGCATCACTGCAATTCAGCACCATTCATCTTGAGGTTAAAGTCTAGAAGTGTAAATTTTTTCATAAATCTATTTAAGTCCTCTGGACATTAGCTTTTAGGTAGATTTCAGTGGTTTTAATAACTTGTGTGACTGAAATATTATGTTTGTACAGGTATGCAAGTCTTTACTTCTGCTGTGCTATTGAGGACCAGGACAATGAACTCATTACCCTTGAGATTATTCATCGTTACGTTGAACTCCTAGACAAGTATTTTGGAAGTGTGAGTTTAAAAAAAAAACTTTAATTCATTGCGCGTATAACACCGATCCTTGTGTATAGTAAAAGTGGCTGACCTTAAATTGGAAGTGAGATTGGAAGCTACATTATTCACTGTGTACTTTGCATTTCATTCTTAATTGAATGATTGTTCCCTTGCAGCTATGTTTTTTAAAGTGCAGGTTATATCTGTATTACCTACCACATATCCAAAAGGGTATATTATTCAGAGAAAACTTCAGAGCAGAAAGCAAACATAATCCAAATTAAGATGGACTAATGAACAACTTTATTGAATCTCGAATAAATAGTCCGTTTTAATTATGTTAATTTATTTTCCTCAAGTCTTCGGCCCAAAACGTCAAGCTTTCCTGCTCCTGTGATGCTGCTTGGCCTGCTGTGTTTGTCCAGCTCTGCACCTTGTTGTCTCACATTGTTATTTTGTTTAATTTGGTGACTTTTTTTTCTCTTTTAGCTTGTTGACACATGAGCTTCCAAAACAAAAACCTTTCTGAGTGGGTACAGGCGCAAAACCATCTTGTGTGTTCTCAATGAAAGATGTTCCTTATCATTTGGTCATTTTTGCTGGTTGCTGGTGTTGCCTCACAACAGGGCCTGAGTCCACAATGCTGACAGTGAAGCTAAGGAGTCAATCTCCATTTAAAGAGTGATCTAATGGTTGTATGTGCACATTCTACGAGAAGTCAGCAATAGCCACTAAGAGACGGAAACCTGACTAGTTTAATTTTCACATCACTTTTACTAACATTCAGAGCTTCTAACTGGATGATTACTTGTATTTATACATGTGTTTTGAGCTGACCACCTGAATTATGCACATTAATTAATCTATCTCTGGTGTAGTAACATTTGAAACTTTTTAAAATTAAGCAAAAATGGGATATATTTGTATTAGAAGCAGTTCACAGAAGCTTCACTCAGCTGATTCTTGGGATGAAGAAACTTGTCTTACATGCATGTTGGGCTGATACTCAAGTTGGGTAGAATGAAAAGTGATCTTACTCAAATGTGTAAGATTCTGAGGGAGCTTTGCAGAATAGTACTGAGAGATTGTTTTCTCCTCTTGGGGAAATATAGAACTCTGGGGAAAGTTTACAAACAGTGTCTTGGCTATAGATCATTGGTCTCTGTAATTCTCTTCCACATGAAGCTGTCAAGCTAAGGGGAGGCAACAGCCTAATGGTGGTATCGCTGGACTATTAATCCACTAAAACCTATTAACCCAGGTAATGTTCTGAAGACCTGGGTTCAATTGCCGCCCTAGTGGAATTTGAATTCAATTTTTAGGAAGTCTGGAATTAAGAGTCTAATGATGTCCATGAATTCATGCACGATTGTCATAAAAGCCCATCTGGTTCACTAAAGTCATTTAGGGAACGAAACTACCATCCTTATGTGGTCTGGCTTGCATGTGACTGCAGACTGTCAGTAATGTGGTTAACTCTTAATGGCTGTCTATGCAATAAATACTGGCTTGGCCAGCAACATCCTGATCCCATGAGTGAATTTTTAGAAAGTCATGGCTGGGTCATTGAACTATATTCAAGTCAGACTTTTGATCTATGTGAGAGTTGAGTGTTTTGGGGCAGGCAGAAAAGTAGAGTTAAGGCTGATCTTATTTTGGCCATGATCTTGTTGAATTGCAGAACAGGCTGAAAGTTATAAGAGGTTTATCCTTAATCTGTGATCTTGAACACATGATACAACTCTATTCGAAAAGAAAAGTCAAACCAAAATTCTACAAAATGGACTTCCATGACTTTAAGCCCATTTAGTTCTTACAAGATGATTTGAACTACTACAATTATTCATGCCAAGTGCCACTCAACTTTACTTCTAATTTGGAACAGATGGGAACTATTGCAGTAATTGGACCTGGAATTGCACGGAATTGGAAATGGTAAAAGGGAGATGGATCAAACGTAATTTACAACACCTGTGTAGCTTGTTACTGTAAGCTGTAATTTGACTAGAACATATTAGTTTGGCATCTTGTACAATTACTTAGTGCTACACATTTCTAAACTTGTGAAATTCCTTGACATGGTATATTTGGTTGTGCCATCTGTCAGTATGGTGATCCATTGTATGTCCAACTTCTGCTTACTAAACTTAGCATTTGTTTTTGAAGTCAAATGCATTACTATTGCTGACATGAAACTACTCGCTTCTTTGATTGAAATCATGCATATCTTGTGCCAAATAGAATTCTAATCTGCAGATACATGTCTGAGAAGCTCGTAGTTATTTAAGCTATAAAATGTTGTCTCTGTGGATATTTTTCAAGATCTAAACCAAATGTGATGACTGTTTTTCTTACCTCTTTCTTGAAGGTCTGCGAACTTGACATTATCTTCAATTTTGAGAAGGCTTACTTTATCCTGGATGAGTTCTTGTTAGGAGGGGAGGTACAGGAGACCTCGAAGAAGAATGTTCTGAAAGCAATTGAACAAGCTGATCTGCTGCAGGAGGTATGAATTAAGAAGTGTACTTGCCTGAGCATGAGCATGTTATGTTGTGGCAGAAGGAACTACCTTCCTTGTGCTAATCTTAACTGGGAAGTACTGCTGAGATAGCAAAATTCAGTCTCTAAGGTTTCCTTCAGTTTGTGTTTGTCATCTGTCATGTACTTTGCAATTGCATGTCTCTTACTTGAAGTAGAACGTATTGTTAACATTGCTTGCATTAATGTAAATGTGTGTGTGTGTGTGAGAGAGCTTAAAGACAACATGGTTTTTTTTTTAAGCTCGATACTTGCCTAGATGTGGTCATTTAAGGCAGCCATGATCCCTCAGATCGTTTCTTTTATAAGCACATTCTCTAGTTTATTTTTTGTTCTACATTGTGCTACCGTCTCCCTCTTCTGCCATAAATTATTCTTTGTTTGGAGAGCTTGGTTTCTGTTTGAAGTTTGACAGAAATTTGAAATGACTTCCAACCTCTTTGTACTCACTTGTGCTTCTTTACTGTCCTATTTCTGAATCCCAGAAACATAACTGACATCTCTGATCATTTTCAGGGATATTACATATAGGCAAATGTACAATATGGTGCAAAATTTAATAAGAGTATTCAACAGCCGAGAGAACTTGGCTGAGCATTATTATGTGTTTATCTCAGAAAAATTGCATTACAGACTCTTTAGAACTGCTGTATCTCACTAAACCATAATTCTTACCAGGAAGTCTTTGCATGGAAATGAACGGATTAAAATCTCTTGTCATTCCTCAGTGTCTGCTTTCTTGGTTTGAATTTGATGTCTGTAATACCCTCTCCACCCCATTTCAGCCTGGCCTGAGTTTTATACTCCATCTGTCATTATTTATTCTGTCTCTGCAACAATTTGTCTACATGTCCGTACCTTAGCACTACTGAAACTTAAGGTTTTTGCAAAGATTTGTAGCTTGGGTTGTGGGTGAGGTTGTTGACTGGCCTGCCAAGCTAACTTGTTTTTGTTTAGACATTTCGTCACCATGCTAGGTAACATCATCAGTGAGGCCTCTGCTGAAGCGATGTTGCTCTACTCTGCTTGGAATTTATACTGTCTGGTCTGTTATGGTGAATTGTGTCATTTCCCGTTCTGTTCTGTATGGGTTTGTACATGGAGTCCAATTCTATATGTTTGTTGGACCCCATATACAAACCTATGCAGAACAGAACTTGAAATGATACTACTCGCCATAATGGACTGGACATTATAAATTCCAAGCGGAGTAGAGCAACATCGCTTCACCAGAGGCCTCACTGATGATGTTCCCTAGCATAGTGACGAAACGTCTGAACAAAAACAAGTCAACTCAGTGAGCAAATCGATAACCTCACCACTGAAACTTTAATAGTTTCCAAAACAATTATGGACTTGATCATTTGTCCCTCCAATTTGTTTACTCGTTTCCTTGGTTCTGTCCCACGTAAGGCCCGACTTGTTCAAAGCTTCGCTGATGGTATTCTATTCTGCCCTTTGTCCCTCGTCTTTACTGAGCCAGTCTTGTGACGCTATGCAAAGTATCACAGCTGTGAGGGGTCGTGACATTCTGGTGAATATTTAGCCTTCATCTTGTATCCCTTTTACAGTAAAAGGAAATCTTGGTGTGTCATGGTGCTGTTTGTAGGTTCTTGTTGTGCAAAATAGACTGTTTGTTTTGTTTGGCCACATCACATTCGTGACTACACTTCAAATTAATCAGCTGGAACATCTGAGAATGTCCTAAAGATGTAAAAGGTGATGTAGAAATTCTTTTATTTCCATTGATCTAAAGAACGTAGCTCGTAAAATTTTTATCAAAGGAATAAGCTGCTTAGGTCATTAATCAAGTTAGACATTTAGCTATATACCACTACTCCACCAAGTAAACTTGCAAAGGTTTCAGGAAACAACCATGATTGAGTACTGCTGCTATACATTACTCAAACTGTTATCCATTTGTTGATTTGGCTTCAAAGCATGTTATCTTGTAACATTCTCAATCTGTTAATGGTAGCTGCCCTCAAGATATCTAAAGCTATTATCAAGGTAGTGACGTTGCTAAGAAGCTTGTTAAGCAGCTGAACTCTTGTTAGCAAGTGTTGACGGGGATTCACAACCTTCTCTGAGCACGCATGCTGTCTAGACAAGTTGGTGTTCCTTATTAACTGCAACATCTTACTGGTGCCTGAGACAACTGCTAACTTAGTAAAACGGTGTGGAGCTGGATGAACACAGCAGGCCAAGCAGGAAAGCTGACGTTTCAGGTTGAGACCCTTTTTCAGAAAACTTGAAAGGGTGGAGAAAAGATTTACAAGGATATGGTCAGGGTTGGAAGGTTTGAGCTGTAGGGAGAGGCTGAATAGGCTCTGGTTGCTTTCCCTGGAGTGTCTGAGACGGAGGGTGCCCTTCTAGAAGATGTGGAGGTACTGGTGTTGGACTGGGGTGGACAAGGTCAGAAGTCACATAACACTACGTTATAGTCCAACAGTTTTATTTGAAGTCACAAGCTTTCAGAGCACTGCTCCTTTGTCAGGTGAAGTGAATTCATCTGGCGAAGGAGCAGAACTCTGAAAGCTTGTGACTTCAAATAAACCTACTGGACTACAACTTGCTGTCGTATGACTTCTGACTTTATAGATGTTTATAAAATAATGAGGGCAATGGATAGGCTAAATAACTAAGGTCTTTTTGCTAAGGTGGGAAAGTCCAAAAATAGAGGACGTAGGTTTAAGATGAGAGGGAAAAGATTTAAAAAGCACCTGAGGGGTAACTTTTTCACGCGGAGGGTGGTGCCTGTATGGAATGAACTGCCAGAGAAAGTGGTGGAGGCGGTCACACTTACAACATCTAAAAGGCATCTGGATGGTTATATGAAAAGGAGGGATTTACAGGGATTTGGGCCAAATGCTGGCAAATGGAGCTGAATTAGATTGGGCTGCCTGGTATTGCAGATGAGTTGGAAGGCAGGAAGGCTGTTTCCATGTTGTATGACTCTGTAAGGTGGCTTGGAAATCTGACAGGCAACTGAATGGGAATCCTTGTAGAAGGCACAACACTTTAACCTACCACTGCTGATCTATATATAACCGAAATATATTTGATAAGGTACCACACATTAGGCTACATAATAAGATAAGAACTCATGTTGCAGATAGTGTGTTAACATGGATAGAGGACTGGCCAACTAATAGAAGACAGTGTCAGGATAAGGGGGAGCTTTTCAGGATAACAATCTAATGGAGTTTCACAATTACTTACAATATATATGAATGATTTGAATGAGGAAAGTGAATATACTATAATGAGGTTTGCAGATGACACAAAGTTTGCAGAGGGATATAGACAGGTTAAGCAAGTGGAGTATGTGGGAAAATATGAGGTTATGGATTGTGGCAGGAAGAATAGAGGAGATTTTTATTTAGTTGGGGAAAGACTACAGAAAGCTGCAGAATAGTGGAATTTGATAGTCCTCGTGCATGAATCAGAAAAAACTATCATCGGCATTTGGATAATAGGAAAAGCAAATGGATTGTTGGTTTTCGTTTAAAAGAGAATCACATTAAAAGTAAGGAGGTCTCGTTAAAGCTATATAAAATACAAGTCCGACCACAACTGAAATAATGTGAACAGTTTTGGCCCATTATCTAAGGAAAGATATACCAGCCATGGTATGGAGGTGGTAGGAACTGCAGATGCTGGACAATCTGAGATACCAAGGTGTAGAGCTGGATGAACACAGCAGGCCAAGCAGCATCAGAGGAGCAGGAAGGCTGACGTTTCGGGCCTAGACCCTTCTTCAGAAATCCTG
>JAHRHZ010000129.1:553298-566831 GCA_024137785.1 Ginglymostoma cirratum
CAGGATTTCTGAAGAAGGGTCTAGGCCCGAAACGTCAGCCTTCCTGCTCCTCTGATGCTGCTTGGCCTGCTGTGTTCATCCAGCTCTACACCTTGGTATCTCATGGTATGGAGGTACTGTCTTTTGAGGAGAGGCCTGTACTGATTAGAATTTAGAAGAAAGTTAAGCAACCTTAATGAAACATACATTTTCAGGTTCGCTTTAATTTTGTAGGTGCAGAGAGGATGTTTCATTTTGTGGGAGATTCGAGAGCCAAAGGGCGTAAGCGTTCGCACATTTGAAACAGATGTGGTGGAATTGCTTGTCTTAGAGAGTGGTGAATCTGTGGAATTTTATACTTCAGGGGGTTGTCAAGACTGAGTCACCAAATATGCTCAAGGCTGAGATACAGATTTTTAATCAGGAAGGGAATGAAGGGAAAGAAATGGGAAAAGTGATGTTGAGGTTCATTGAATGGTGGAACAGACTTAATGGGCTGAATGGCCTGTTTCTGCTTCTGCATCTTATGGCCTCATATGCAATAGGGAATATTGGAATCTACTCCTCGAATTGTGTATCCATTCATCCATTGTCCTTGTAGAGCTAGTCTTTGCGGGCAGTCCAGAGGTCAAATTGTGACAACTCTGAAAGGATATGGTGAAGAAATCATTTGTCAACAGGACCACATGCAGTTATACTTGATTTAAATAAATGAAAATAACAGAATACTGAACAAAAGCAAAAAAGGATATCCAGTAACAGTGAAAGATGATGGCTGAAAGAACAGCGATTCTGGATTGTCTACACAGAGTATGCTGAATGGTCATTCATGCAACAAGTTGTGCCTAATAACAGAAACAAGATGAAGGGAAGCTATGGACGAGTTGAACCAAAGGGGCTGTTTCTGTGCTGTATGACTCTATGACTTTAAATGGTGGAAATCAGAAACAACAAAAGAAATTTCTGGGAAAACTCAACAGATCTGGCAGCATCTGTGGAGAGAAAACAGTTGATGTTTTGCGTCCACTGACCCTTCTGAAGAAAAGCAAAGTTTGTATCTCGATCAAAATTATTGGTCGTTTTAGAAATTGAGATGTTTAAGATGATTAAAGATTTAGAGTCAGCAGAGATGAACTATTTCTTCTGATGGGGAAAGCTCAGAACAAAGGACCACAACATTAAAGTTACAACTATGCCATAAAGGGGTAATCATAGAAAGATTATAAATGTTAAAGGAAATCTGCTACTTTCTCTCCCAAGCTGCTGTTGAGGTAGTGGATCAGTTAAAATCTTCAAAACTTATGATGGAGATGTTTTTGGAAGACTGTTAGGGGACAAATAAGCAGTGATCTAATTGAGTGGTGGAGCAAGATAGAGATTGGATAGAGATCAGTGAGAAGAAAGTGAAATAACTCTGATGAATTTCAGTGCCAAACTGCAGCGTTCAAGAAGGCAGCCTACCTGCATCTTCTCAATGGCAATTAGAGATGGACAAGTAATATTGGCTTTTCCATCAGTATGCACATCCACAAATTCTTTTTAATAAAAGCCACTTTTACAGGTTTTTTTTTTTGGAGCCCCAGCAATATCTATCACAATACAGCTGCCTCTTGGCTTTCTTAACGCATTCACACCTACAGTTTGTTTATGCAAAACTACTTTCCACAGATGGATTGCATGGAATGGCTTATTTACCAGAAGTCTATCTAATTTTGTTTCTGCTCAAATGTTAATCAGAGTCTTCTATTTTGGTAACTTTTTTTCCCTGAGTGCTTTAGATGGAATTTATTCTGAATAGGAATTTGAAATCTTTAATGTTATGTGAATGCCTTCTCTAAAGTTTGGTGCTTGCTGACTTCTGGAGAGTCAGATCTATATGGCCAGCCACTATTGTTTCTGCCTATTACTGCATGTTTGGCTACCACGAAGTAAAAGCAATATTAAAAGTTAATCTTTGTGTCCCTGTGTCAGTGATTTAGTTCCCAGATCCCAATTTCTACACTCCCTCCTACCCCATGCTGCTATTGCTCAAGAGGTGAGGCAGGTGACCTGCATAGTGCTTCTAATCGGTGTGCTGGTGTAATAACACTAGGCATTGTCTAAAAATGACCCTTGGCCTGTGTAGGTTGCTTTCTTTGGCTTGGGCTAAAGATGAGGAGGCTGCTTTGAAAATCTGAATTTTCATGTAGTGCACTGTGTATCTGTACAATGGCACACCATTCCTGCTTTACCAGATGTCATTTTTATTTTGTATATTTTGACAATGCTTTAGACATTTTAATATGCATGTGTGTTGCCTCAAACTTAGTCAACTCTTTCACAGGGTTGGTCAGTACATCATCTACATAACCATTTATTTTCAGATTTCTATTACGAGTTACATTTATGCTAATTAGCAATGATTTATCAATTTGAACTTTCTTTTAACTCTAAGGCAATTTTCAATAATGAATGAGGTACTGTAAATATATGAGCTTCCAATTTGGTGTTAGATAAAAGATGCATGAGCTCTGAATCTAATCATGCCATTAATGCTGTAGTATGTAAAAGTTCAGATGTTAAAGCAACAGAGGTAAGTGTGAAGTCATAATGGGCATCTTGCACTTCATTTGCCCAAATGTAGGCAATTTTGATGTGTTTTTGTAGGATTTTTGACATGAAAAGTTGACAGAATTCCTGTTTCAGGGGAGAATTTGGGCAGCAAGATGAATATTGAAATTCACACTTGAGGTTTCTTATTCTGTCATCATTTGGCTTCATTTTATTGGACCAGATCACTGCATCTAGTGTAATCAATTTGAGTTTTAGAATCCAAGTACTACCTTAACATTTCAGAATGTGGATCCCCTCTTCAACAGTAAATAAATTTAATATGCAGTTTTGAATCTCTCATTCTTTGACAATCACCATAAGCTTCCCTAGGATAGAGGAATAAGCTGTGCTTTTAACACAAATTTAATTGAATATACTGTTTGTAAATATTGGGGCTCAAAAAAATGTCATCATAGGGACTGATTTCAATGAACTGAAAGCTTGTGTTGTGCCTAGGACAAATGCAAGGGGTGTTTACAAGATTACTGTCATCTTCTGGTCTTCCTAACATGAATTGAAGGCAGAAATTTAATGTTGGTTGGCTGTCAATCAAAAGGATCAATTGTATCAATTGAGTAGCAACCACTGTCATTAATTCCAAGGGCACCTCTGATGAGAGAAATAGGAAAGGAAAGCTTAAAAAAATCAGTGTGTGCTTTGAGAACATCACTGGATTAACACATTTCCGGGTTTGCAGTGAGTGCACTGAGAAGGTCATAGGTTACGTTGCTGATTTCACTCATTCTTGCTCGAGCTGTTTGAAATGATAGGTTCTTCTCTTGGATGACCATGCAATTTGTAGATCATCATTTTTGATTCAGTCAAGAAATGGCCCAAAAATACCAAAATTCTAGAAGTGGAAATCTGCAGAAGGGCCTCACTGTTGCTCACAACAGCTCCATTAGCTACATGGAAGAAGACTGCGTTTCAGCAGCAGCTGACAAGTGGTGTGCCAGGCTCGGCTGCCAAGTCTATCAGGGTAGGAAAGCTAAAGCTGCATTCACGGTATATTCCATTTTATGAGCATAGACTTTTAACTTGGAGCTCATTACAGTTTGTAATCTGATGTGAATCTAGTTGCAGCTCCAAAAAGATAAAGGTTGCTGTTTGAATTGTTGGCTAAATACAGAATGAAAATCTGAAGCTTTGTTTCAATGCCAGTGTATGACTACCATTACTGAGTAAATTTTCCTACCTCCCACATTCACTTTTGCCAACTCTAATCAAACCTGCCAGTTTCTTGGCTCTGAGAGGTCTCTTTTGTTCTTAAGATTTGTAGTATTTTGTTTTGTTTGTTTTTCTATTCGATTTCTCCAAGGGTTAGAGAATGTTATCATACCTTGAGCTGGCTGAGACTCTTTCAAATGTTTTAGCTTGAAATACTAGTTGCAAAAACTAGAACAAGTACAGTTTTCAAATTGATGTTGTCTGGACGGCATTCTTCTCACCTCAAAATGGAGTGCTATTAGCCTTTTTTTGTTTGATGTTCAAGGTGGTTAAGCTGTTAATGCTGGCAATATTTGATAGGTGCATGTATTGCTGGTTGGCATCAAGTTGTGTTTTTTTATATAATGCAATGAAATGTTCAAAACCAACAACATTAGTTTTTGGTGCTGTACATGATAATGCTATATTCTGTTAAGGTGAAATATTTAGTAGCATGTGTGGTAGCTCCAGTGTATTGTTTGATTTTTACCAATTCCACAGATGGATCTGTATACTACTGGAGAACATTTCATAATTTTAGTTATAAATTGTACTTTCTCATAGTGTGACAACTGCATAGGATCAAATTGATGAAATAAAAGAATGTCGTTCCACAGACAATTTTAATCCTTTTTATAAAATCCTTTTATCTTTCTTCTCATTATCTAGTTTTCCAGTTGGCAGGCTGTAAATAAATGTGACTATGGATCCTGTCCCCATTATGCCTTGATCATTTGTACACTTGGGGCTGTCCACAAATAATTTGTTTGGTGGAGTGTTTGCACTCATGGTTGCAATGCACTTTTTTTGAGCCCAGACTTTAATTCAGACGTTTGCTATAGCATGCACAGGTCATGAAATAAGAATCTTTCTTCTGCAAGCTAACAGTTCTTAAGCTTTATGCACCAATTCAGAATAAATACTTTACTGCATTCAGCAGTAGTTTACAATTATGGCCCAATATTTTCACTTTGATTAAAGCTATTGCTTAGTGGTTTTGTATAGTAGAACTTCAGCTTTTATCGCTGCATTCTTCAACTTGTTTCATGTCCTGCCCTTACTTCCTTGCACCAATATGAAATAATGTGGTTGCATGATATATAATTGTATGAATTTGTTCTGTCATGTTGATAACTGTGCTTCAATTCCGAAGAAATACTGGAGGAAAATCAATAATTCTCACATGCTGCTTAATTTTGTGTTTTAGAACCAAAATGAAGACTGGGGAAGTTTGTCAGCAGACGATATCTTATGATTGAAAGAAATCTTAGGCTATTGGCCTGTTATGGCCCCCATCCAGATCATTGGTAACTAACTATTTTCCCATTTGAGTGGCATGGGTATAATTTGGGAACATAATGAATGATGCACGTTTGCAAAGTTTCCGTGGCATTGCTCAGTTGCCTGATGTGGTAGGAACAGATCCAAAAAAAACCACATACTTTGAATCAAAGTAGGTTGGTGATGGTGTTGGTCCTAACTGGAATTTGCATGATAGCAATGACTTGGTGCCTTGTCGCTGCTCCTGTTGTTTACAGCTAACATTGTGAAAAAGCAGTGCTTAACTTGCAGCAGGCTTTTTTTTAACAAAACTCTTCTGTCTAAGTTGTAATAAAGTAACATTGCATCAATATTGAGGATCTGAAGCAGCTACATGCTACTCTAGATGGGTTTTGATCTATTTGAATGTTGGTACTTCAAGGTGAAACTGCAGTTGTGATTTAAAGTATGGTTATAAACTATTTGGTATTTCGTTTGAGTTTTGAGGGGAGAAAATGCAGCATTACTTGAAGGGTTGGAGAGTGAGCTCTAACCCTATAGATTTATGATATTGCAATGCTGATAATACAAGGCAAGTATTTTCTCATTATTTATTTTGCCAATTTCTTGTTTTCTTTAATATCTGCAGAAACTTATAGTTTTCCCTTTTTTAATTACTGTACACAGACTGAAAATACAAAACCAGTTATAATTGCTGCTTGGCCTGCTGTGTTCATCCAGCTCTACACCTTGTTATCTCAGTTATAATCATACTCCATAGTTAATCTGCTATTTATAACCAAAAGATGCTTGACTATCTATTGATTGTGTTGAAGAAGATGTATTACAGTTGGTTTCGTTAATGAACTGGTCTATAGTTCGTCTCCTTTATCTCGCCAAATAATCCATTTAATTTGCATTCAGCTGTAAAATGATAGTATATTGACAGCATAAATCATAAAATAAACCCTGTAAGGGCAAAGTCCAGTATTCATAGTGTAGCAGTTTCTGTGGTAGAATCCTCCTGGATTTTTGTTTTTGCATCTTTTCCAGTGGCGCTCTATCCATTTAATAATATTGAGGTCAGCGCTGCCTATGGTTATTAAAGTTTTTTTACCCAAGATTCTCTATTGGTTTAACTTAACTGCTCTGCTTTTCAATTCTATTCCTCTAGAAGTTCACCATTCTTTCCTAACTGCTCAGTCCTTCCTAAATGGCACATACCCTTTGATATTTCGGTTCTAATCTAGGTCATTCTGCACACCCACATCTCATTAATGGCCAGTAGATCGCATTTGTCTCAATTTATGCAACTAGATCATCTGTTTTGTTTCAAATGCTACATGCATTCAAATATAATGACTTAGGTTTTGTCCTTGTATTATTTTGTAACTTCCTAATCTTAGCTGCTGATTTGCTCTTGGGTCTGTATTCTCCGTCCCCTCCTATCATTGTCTGTTTATCATTTCTCACAATAATTCCTTCCTCTGCCTTTCCCCCCCTCTCCTTAATTCACCACAACTTCCCAAATTTGGGCCCTGTCCCAATATTTAGTTTAAAGCTTACTGAACGTCCCTAGTTATGTAGTTTGCAACATCACTTCCAGTACAATTCAGGTGTGAACTTGTCAGATTGGTACAGTTCCTACCAGCTGGAACCAAGATGGTGCTGGCACGATAGGTAATGTTTGGGCTTGCCAGAGCATGTCTTCTCCAGGCTTGTGGCATCGTTTTCTCCGTGTATTTTTCATCTTTTTTTTTTGTCTCTTCTCTTCCTTTCTTTTTCTTTGAGGCCAGAATACTTGGCAGTGTGGACCAGGACTCCTGGCAGCAGCGGTGGCGCCTGGAGCCTGGACACCGGGTGGCAGTGGTGCCCAAAGCTTGGACTCCACATGGTGAGGCAGCAGAGCTGGGGTCTGCTGGGGCATCAGCATCATTGTTGCTATTCCTGGAGCAGGACTCCTTGAGAACTGGAACACCTTGCAGAAGCCCTGCAGCCGTGCTTGAGACCCCAAATTGAACAGCAGATGAATTCTTATTTAAGTGATTTCTTTTTAGGGCGGCACGTTGGGTCACTGGTTAGCACTGCTGCCTCACAGTGCCAGGAACCCGGGTTCGATTCCACCCTTGGGCGACTGTCTGTGTGGAGTTTGCACATTCTCCCCATGTCTGCCTGGGTTTCCTCTGGGCGGTCCTGTTTCCTCCCACAGTCCAAAGATATGCAGATTAGGTGGATTGGCCATGCTAAATTGCCCATAGTGTTCAGGGATGTGTAGCTTAGGTAGGTTATGGGTCTGGGTGGGATGCTCCAAGGGTCAGTGTGGACTTGTTGGGCCAAAGGGCTTGTTTCCACACTGTAGGGATTCTATTCTATTCTTTTATCCTTAATGTAACTCAAAATGGCACTGGATTGTGGCGACAAAATGCTTTTCACTATCTTCAGATGTATATGACAATAAATCTTTCATTCACTTGCCCCAGCATCAGTGGCAGTGTCCCATCATCCAGACCCCACTTCTCTCCTACCAGTCTTTCAGCCGCACATTCCTCTCAATCTTGTCTACCTTATTCCAGTTTGCATGTGGTGCAGGTAATAGTCCAGACGTTATTATCTTTGAAGTTTCTGCTTTTTAATTTGATGCTTAGCTCTTCATACTGGCTGGGCAAGACCTCTTTCCTGGTCCTGGCTATGTCATTGGTGCCCACAAGGACCAGGAAAATGGGATCTTGACCCTCACTACAAGTTTTTCTCCAGCCCAGAGCAGATATCCTGAACCTTGGCACTGGGTATACTCTGTTCTCTGCAAAGAGTACGAGTCCAATATCAGTCTCCTTCACTATAGTGGCCCCTACCACCATTACATTTTTTTTGGCTCCCCCCACTTGAATGACTTCCTGTATGGCAGTGCAATGGTTATTTAACTCATCCATCCCACAGACCCTGTTCTCATCCTAACAACCCGAGAACTTCGAATCCTGTTGGACGATTGCAGAGGCTAACACTCCTGCCTTCTGGATCCCCTCACTTGTGGTCACACCCTCCTGTCCCTGACACTAACACCCTATCACCCTACAAGAGTGCCCTATCTTAAGAGGTGTGAGCCTACTGTCTCTGGGTGAGATTCCTGGAGATCCTTTTCCTCTTATGCTGTGGGTAGACCTAACATCTCGTGCACCTCAGCGTTTCAAGAGGTTAGCTGACCATCACATTCTGTAAGGCAGTTGTGGATGAGGACTAAATGCTGGCCCAGCCAGTGACAACCGCATGCTGTGAATGAATTTAAAAAAAGAGATACTTGGGAGGCAGGTAGAGAGAGAGATTGCTTTTGAGAATTGGCAGGGGTCAAACAAGGTGAAATATGAAAACGAGAAGGTGCTGGAGGACTAAGCAAATGATCAAGCGTGAGTATCGAGGTGGGAAGCTGCTTTGAGAGGGCAAGTGTTTTTACCCCTGAATTAGGTTCTCCTCAAAGCCATAAATGTTGATCCAGTCATCTAGCGTAAACTCTCAGTGACAATCATTTTGTTCGCAGTGCACAGATATTCTGGAGGGTGATGGGGAGAAGGGCAGTGAGATCTGATCTGTTGGGTGTTTAAATGGGGAAGGAGGTTGATAAGACTCATCTCTTAGCAAGTGCACTGGATGGAAAAGTTGATGAGACAGTGAGATTGGGCAGTTGGAGACCCTGGCCATAGGGCAACAGCGCCAAATGCTTCAATGAGTCCTTTAGAGAGAAGCTGTAGACTTATCTAAAAACAAACAATGTGGGAAATAGCTGCAAGAGAAGTAGGAAGGTTGCGACAGATTGGAAGGGTGGAATATGGGGAGAAAGGAAGAGGGGACTTGGTGATAGTCGAGGGGGTTAAAAGTGAAAGTGGATTGACTGACGTTTTAGCTTTCTGTTCAAATGCTTATTTTTAAAGAATTTCTGGTTTCTCTATTACTTCCATAAAAATTTGCCACCCTTCCTTAGTTTTGAAATTAATTTCCATTCACATAACAATCTGAGAGTTTATTAATGTTCTTTTATTTTGTCAGAAGTCTTTAGTATTTTTGTACTACTTGTTGATACAGTGATGTTTTGAAGACGTGCCAACCAAAGCTGCAAAACAGTATACGTTACCTTATCAGAGAGCTGTTTGGAATTAAATGAACCTGATGACTGCAGTTATAGGCCCGACTTCAGTCTTGATGTCTTGATCAAACTGCTTCATAATATTTACAAACTGACTCAAAATCTTCTGTGAACAGCTTCTAAACTCTGTTTCAGCAATAGCTTTGGCTCAAAGTATTCCACATTCACGTCAAACTGGCAGTTCTAAGGAAGGGTCACTTGACCTGAAATGTTAACTCTGATTTCTCTCCACAGATGCTGTCGGACTTGTTGAGATTTTCCAGCAGTTTCTGTTTTTGTTGAGGATTTCCAGCGTCAACAGTTCTTTCGGTTGTTTAATGAAACACACATTGGCACAGCCAATGACATGGAAATCACTAAAATAGTATTTCTATATGTTTTAATACATAATAGGAACATTGTATATTGGTAAAAATAATTCTTTTTAATAAGATTGCATCAATAATATTTTTAAGCAAAAAATGTTGGAACCTGTAGCATTCCCTAACAGAGATAACAAGCATGGGGCTGGATGAACACAGCAGGTCAAGCAGCATCATAGGAGCAGGAAAACTTGACGTTTCGGGCCTAAACCATTTCTGATGAAGGGTTTAGGCCCGAAACGTCAAATTTTCCTGCTCCTATGATGCTGCTTGACCTGCTGTGTTCATCCAGCCCCATGCTTGTTATCTCGGATTCTCCAGCATCTGCAGTACCTTTTATCTCTGATAGCATTCCCTAACAGGTTTATTTGAAATCTCAAGCTTTTGGAGCTCTGCACCTTCTTCGGGTGAAGTCTGACAAAGGAGCAGCACTCTGAAAGCGTGTGATTTCAGATAAACCTTTTTGACTACAAACTTGTTGTCATGTGACCTCTGACTGTATCCACCCCAGTCCAACACCAGCACCTCCACATCACGTATTTTTCTCATTCTCTCAAGGCTCCCTGACATTCACCCTATGTCCTCTCAGTGCCAAACGTATCAACCCACTTGCTTTCTTGCCACTGTCCTTGCTCCAACCTCGACTGTTCCTGCCCTTTTGAGTACTGTCCCCTCTCTTGGACTATACCCTTTCTCTTTCGGAGGGAGTGGTCTCCCTCCCACCCTGAAGGGGACTGTCCCCCTGAGTGCTTCTTCATTTCTATTTATGAAACCCAAGTTCTCACATGCTTCACTAACTGTTCTCTCAATGTTCTGCCACCTTCCAAACTCGATACACAGGAAATGACTTTCCCCACCCCACCAAAATCTTTCTGTCCGTGCACTCTTTAAAACTGCGCCACCAGGTCTGTATTGCCTCTCTCTCTCTATTCCTTCCGTCAAATGCATCAACCCACACCACTCTGTCTTGAATTCCATCTGTTGCTTGTCTGCCCCTTCATCTAGCCTGCCTGTGTTTGGTTGCAATTGTTTTATGTCCTCTCTGTTTACAACTCCTTCAAGTTTGGTGCAGTGAACAAATTTTGGAATTTTGCTGATAGCCAGTATTCAAGCCATTTTTATCTATTCCAATATACAAAAAAAATGACACTAGTGCTAATCCTTGTAGAGCATCACTGACTACCATCTTCCACTCAGCAGCCATTTGCCACAATGTTTTCAGTCCGTGAGTGAGTGTTTTTATCCAGGCTGACCCTCCTGTGCTGTGAGACTTAGTTAATCAGCTTATTGCCTGGTTCTTTGTCAGGCACATTTTTAAAATTCATATAAATAGCATCAATAAGAAAAGAGTACATTGAAGGATGAAAATCTTGTTGGGAATTTTTATTTTAAAAATTAGTAGAATTTAATCATTAAAAATTGAAACAGATGAAAGGAAACTCTCCAGGTAGAGTTGACCAGAGTGGGGAGACCGTGAGAAGAGTGCACCAAGGAGCAAAGAATGAGAAATGTGCAGACTTCCAAATGGTTCTACTGGTGTATATATATTTTCTAAAAATTACTGGTGCAATGTGGACAATGTAAATTTCCTGAATGCTGGAAGTGCTTTCTCATTTTTATCTGCTATTAAAGCTTGTGTATTTGAAATTGGGTTTCATATGTAGCTATCTGTTTGCTGCAATGGAGCCAGAGTGTAAAACCAACGTATACCAAGAATATGGCTACATACGGAAGGTGGGGCTAGTATTTTTGTATATTGTCTGTTTATCTCTCTCCGGATACTAATGGCTGTATGTTTTCTGTGTGTCAAGAGAATCGATGGGATAACATTGTGTTGACTATAGAGAGAATCTGAGACCAATACCAAATTCTTCTCTTCAGACATTCAGTTGGAACAGCTTTCTGTCTGCTGTTTTTAATAAGTTGATTTTTCTTTGTCTTTGGGAGGTTAGCATTTAGAGTCTCCTCGTCCCAAATTGACGAGTGGGTGGTAACTCAACTCGAGATGAGACTATTTACTGCTGCTGTTCTATGGTGAAGGATATAAAGATATCGTTTCCCCTTCCTCCTCAGTCTTCCTTTTGCTGTTCAAACACATTGTACGTTTTCATCAATGTTTATGATATGTGAATGTAGCCATTAACTGCTTAAACAATCCTATTTGCTGATAATTTGCTGCTCTCATTAACCAATGTAATCTGTCTGCAGAATATATTTTTTAAAAGTGTCTTTTTAATTAAGCAGGGTCCTTGTTTCAGCATGCTGTTATTTGTGGCCTCTTTTAACCTGCTTTCTGATATTAAAATCATGGTGACAGGCTTCAGCGTTTTTGAATTCATTCTGCATGGTGGACAAGGAGTTTAACATCCATTATCATTTTTTTATACAGACTCTGATTTTCACCCAACAGTTGTCAGTGTTAATATGATCTGCATGCTGTTTACACAAGACGATGTTGGCATTTTATTTCTTTTGTTCCCTTGTAGCCGCGCCACGAATATTTTAATGTTCCTGTGTACTAATGCCTTGGCTCATCTTGCGTGGTGGTGAATCAGAGGAGGTGACGATGTCTGCTTTGCTGTTGCTGGAATGCTATCCTGGCCTGTGTGAAGCTGTTCATTTGAACGTAACCCAAATAACTTAAAGTAACAAGAACATCAGTGCATTGCTCTTTATGTCCTAGCAGTCTAGTTTATGTAGGTTTTGAAGGGTGCCATATAAATGGCAATTTTGTTTTCATATACGAGCAATTTATGTCTGTGCTATGTTCATTTCAATCTTGTTTGTTGTAATCCTTGTTCTAATCATAAATCTGCAGCATTAACTATGTTGGATTTACCACTATTGGCCCTTTTTAATCTGGATCCATTGTATTTTAATATACTCAAGCAGGGTTGCTGCTCCTGGTTTTGGCCCCTTCTGGAGATCTTCCAGACTTTGGTATATATGATTATCTATGGTTTTGAGAGTCTGCATTTACAGTCACTTTTCAAAAAAGTGGTTATTAAAATGGTTATAGATGGTTACTGCAAATTTCTGATGAAATATTTGCATTGACCTCTATAGTGGTTTGCAGAAATTGGGCATCAAAAAATCCAAATCCAAAATCTGATTCCATCGTAGGGTACGTAATAAATGAGTCAGACAGGATTAGAATTGATTGATCTGGAGATAGAAAGCTAGCTGCTGTTTTGCTGTTAATAGAGGCCACGTTGTTCAATCAATTGTCCTATGCCCTTTGAGTTGTCACTTAGTTTACTAGTTGGACAAAAGTAACTCTAAAAATATACATTTAAATCCATATACTGACAAGTTACAGTAGGTGAAAACATTCAGCTTAACTGCAAATTTCTGACTGACATTCCTTTATGGCCATAAATATTTCTGGCCTCTATATTTATCGGGTGTATGTTGTAAGAAAGCCTGCTGTTTTTCAATATGTACCTGGAGTGATTGCAGTCATTATGTCTTTAATAATATGTTGTGCCATGGCTCTTTCCTCCTTCCCTGTGGATGTCAGGTAACATGTTTCACAACTTTGAGAGGGCTGATGCATGCCACACTGAACTACTTTATTTGGGTGGGTGCGGAATATGATTGTGGGGATGCAGGGAGAAGAGTAATTCTTGCCACCAAGAAACTCTCTCCCAGGAGAACCACGGTGTTTTTATTTTGTCTTGCTTGGAACCACTTTGTTTCCTGGTTGGGGGTCTTAGCTTTACCAAAGCGAGATTTTGTTTATGTGGGATTCTTTCCTCTGCTGCCCAACAAATGCAAGTTTGCTTCAGACATTCTGTAGCAATGCCAATTATTTTTGTTTAAATATTCCCATGTTAGTTATGATTCAAAGTTGTGTTATCAGTACAGTATTCGATCCTGGAAACAGCCTCTTCTCCAGCAATATGATCCTGTCAGTCTGATACTCTGCTTCCTTCAGATGCTTGAATGCCACTGTGTGTGTGTGTGTGTGTGTGTGTGTGTGTGTGTGTGTGTGTGTGT
>JAHRHZ010000129.1:566841-614532 GCA_024137785.1 Ginglymostoma cirratum
TGTGTGTGTGTGTGTGTGTGTGTGTGTGTGTGTGTGTGTGTGTGTGTGTATATATATATACATAACCTTCACAGACATTTGGGCTGAATTAAAGGAAACAGGAATTGGGCACATGCCCTTTATAGCCAGCAGAGTTAATAGTGTAGGTACGCTGGCCTTAGGTCCTGACCTGAGATCAGTTTTGAAGGGATTTTTCAAGCCACGAGGGATCCTATTATTCCAATAAGGTTACGATATAAGTAATATAACCCAATGCTCTGAGCTTATGTTTTATACTTAAGGCCAATTTGTCAAATGTTGGATTGAAGCATGTAGTTAAGTAGAAAGTTTTATTTGAATAGAGGGTTTGATTTGTGTTATTTGGCCCTCCACTCATGTTTGTTTGTCATCCCAGCCAATTTGGTATGTATTTTCTTCCCTTACCATTTCTAGTTTGTCGTTACAGTCAGCACTATAACCGAAGAGTTGCCTGTGTACAATCAAACTGATACAGCATGCAACCCATGAGTGGCTGTGAGGAGATTTGGTCATCAGGTGGTGTGAATAAAACATCAGTGGTGCAGAGAGATGAGCAAGCATAAAGTACTGACATCTGATGCATACAAGCCTGTTAAAAAGCAACAAAGGGGGTGAGATCAGTGCAGAAGCTGCAATCAGTCATGGGGACTGCTGCCAACATCAGTGCAGTAGTGCTGATCTCATGTTGCAAAGCTAGGGTCACACTGCATCTAGCCCATCTCTTAACAAAATTGGTTGTCAACACTTGCCATTTCTCCTTGTGAAACAAGCTTATAATAAAGGATCTTGTTTGAAACTTTGAGTTAGACACCACCTTCCATCTTCCTGAAAAGCTAGTGCAATATCCCATTAAATTAGACCCGATTAGGAAAAACAATATTTGATGCAAACCTTCCTGAAACCAGTTTCACTGTGTCCAAGCAATAGGTAACGTTAACCATGACCTAAAATATACATCTGTTCCTGTTTTAGAGATATGTTAACTATTTTGTTGATATTTAACTATTTATTGCAGCATTTATTTTTCTATTAACAAGGTTTAATTGTATTTGTATTGCTTTTGAAGTAAAGTCATTTCACTCATGCTAAGTAAACTTAACACTAACTGCTTTGCAAAAAAGTCCAATGTCATTTGAACAACTCAAATCTATATGTATCCGTATTAAGGGGTAGGAAAATTTCTGGTAGCAATGTACCTCAACTTAATGGAGTCTGTTGCCAGTTCAGGAGGTGTTGCCTTTGACATTGTGCATTTTCTTTTTGCCTTCCCAGTCCCCATGTCCTGAAAGAGATTGCTTCTGCTTTTAGTAAATAATTGATCTACAATACTATTATCCTTTTGGCATGTGCAGCAAGTGCCTGTATGCCTTTCTGAGGCGTTAGATCAATGCCTGAAAACTGTGAAGTTAAAAGCTACTCCACTTATTAACCCCTTCAGATGTGCTCAGTTCTGTCAGTTTCTATGACCATCCAGATGATTGCAGGTGAGCACACCCAAAATACTCCCAGTTCAATTTCAGTCAGTTTGCCCTTATCCTGAAATTCACCTCCACATTGGTGGTTTGAAATCTGAGCAATGAAATGAATGTAGGAACTGTGGATTGTACCTCTTCAGTGTTCACTGATGGAAGATATAAGCTATGCTCCTAATGAGTTGATGTAGATGCAAGCAAATCTTTTAATCGTCACAGGCTAACCAAACACTTAGAGTCACTTACTTTGATTATAATAATCATACTTGTTATAATTTCTAGTGGTACAAAAATGAATATTTAACATCGTGTTTCCATATAATCAGATTATTGATAAATTGATAGCTTTATTTAGGACAGCAGTAAAGTTCCTCATTTTGTGTGGATGAGGTGGAGAAGAGGAAGTATTATCCCAGACAAGGTAGTATTACAGTTCCATGAATGAAGGTGCATTTCAGGGATCATTTCTGCTTTTAAAGTTACAAACTTCTGACTTTCTTAAACGTATATAGTTTACACTAATGTTAGTTCTGAGTTCTGCTGTGACTGAATTTTGGCATTTATTGCTGTGCGTTGAGCTGATTGAAACTGTTAATGGTTTTAGTGTTTGTAAGTAACAGCTTGCTTTAGCTTCTGTTTTATAAAATGCACGCTTCTGGCATGTTATAAATAAAAACCTTCCTGCATGCATCAAATGCTGTTTTCTGTGGCTATGATTTCTATGCATCTTTGCTTCTAATTGCTAATCTGTTGTGTATTTAAGGTGTTTTACTAATTAGAAATGGTGACAATGCTGAATGATCATGGTCATGATGAACAGCAGCAGCACCTGCCTTCAAAGGTCTATGAATATAAAATGTAACCTTGTTCTAACATGTTACTTATCGGTTTCCATAGTTTCTACTTTCATCCTACACGTTCATGGCCATCCAAGGTTTGGCTTTAACGTCGGAGATTATTGCACATCACTGCTCTGGTTAAACTAATTATCCACCAGTCGGGGAGGGAAGCTTAGTAAATTCTATTTAGATTCTGTAAGCCATATGGTCGTTTAGCTCCTTTTTTTCCTGTAACATATACTAAGAAGCAGTTGTTGGGTGTTTGCAAATAATTTAATGTTTTGGCTTTAAATGCTGGCACCCAAATTAGTTATTAAAATGAATGAATATAACAAATTGCTGGAAAAACTCAGCAGGTCTGGCAGCATCTGTGCAGAGAACTCAGAGTTAATGTTTAGTGACCCTTTATTTAAAATGAATAATCCTATTTTTATATACCCTGTTGTCAGGTGAATTGGCCTTAATGCTACTTCATAAGAGATGAGATCTTGAGAAAGCTATCCCAAGCTTTTACCCAGATTAACCTGTGAAGCCATGGCAATCAGTGATAATCCCTTCGAAATCATATATTTAGTTAATAAAAACAAGCTGAGCTTAAATTTTTATCAAAAGTTGACAAATTTATGGACTGTCGGCCAATTTAAAATTATACCAAAACCTTTTCATGGTGAGAATTCCTTCAGTTGAAGGAATTATTGTTCCTATAGTCTGTCTTTCCTGAAATTCAGAGAGGTATCTTCATATACGGTTCCATGCAGGAAAATGGCAAGCCTCTTGTCCAGTGTACCTGCTTTTCTTTATTTGGTTGAGGGATGTGAGCATTGCTGGCTAGGCTAACATTTATTGCCTATCCCTAATTGCCCTGGAGATGGTGGTGATGAGCTGTCTTGAAATGCAACAGTCCATGTTGTGTGGGACAATTCACAGTGCTTTTCAAGAGGATTAAGGATTTTGACCCATGACAGTGAAGGAACAGTGCTAAGTTCCAGAGTTCCAAGTCAAGCTGATGAGTGTGACTTGATAGGGAGCTTGCAGGTGGTGGAACTCACTTGTATGCGCTGCTGAATTTGCTCTAAGTGGTTGAGGCTGCAGTTTTAGAAAGTGCTGTCAAAGACAGTAAGTTTATGGCTTGTGCAGGTCTTCTTTGTGTTTGAATTCTGCAGCCTACTTTACAAGAGACATTTCTTGTGAATCCAATTACAGTAGCTCAGAAGTTGTCGTGTCAAGTGCAGAGATAGCAGGCTCATCTTTTACTCACCAGTTCAAAGCACAATACATTCAATAAGTCAGCATTAATAAATTTTATTTTAAAAAGACACAATGAAATATGTTCTGCTTCAAGTTGAATCCAAAATTATTGAATTATATCTTTGAGTTTGTGATAGAAAATTGTATGCAAGTTTTCTGTATCATTATACTGTTTTGACTCTTGATGAGCTAAGCAGTACAGTACATAGAAAAATTCAGACCTGACACGAAATGGTTCCTGTAATGGCCCTGTTAAGAAGAGAGTCCTGTGACATAACTGACATTTTCTCATTGTTTTCTTGGACCTGAGTAATAATGCCTGGAAGTTCAATTAATTTGTATTAAGTTATGCCCACACTGTGTGCTATGCCTGCTTTACTCTGGCAGGGCTCAAATGGAATTAAGCAGGTGTTAGGCACCAGACAGAAATGAAAATACTCATGTCTGCCTGCATTCTGCATCAGATTAAAGCCCTAGCAACCATTGGCTGGGCTTGTATCTCAGAATTATTTGATTTAATTAACTGTTTACTTTGAGCAAAGGGGACCATTTGCAAATCACTAATTTAATTGACTTATAAAACACATTTCTGTTAATGGGATAACTAACATGTTTAACCTATTGCTGCTATTGAATTAATTAGTTTCATTTAAATTTGAGAATCCTGGACAGTGTGCTGTTTAAAGAGGTTATCACATGATTTATATCCAATTTGGTCATCCTTGTCGATTCGGTCAAGCTGTAAATATTTGTGGTGCTTTTCGCTGGATGTTTGTTTAGAGTAGTGCCCAGCATTGGATGTCCCTTGAACTACTTGGCACTTCAGATTTTGTTTGCAGCTCCTTCACTCCCATCTTTCAATTTAACTTTGTTTTCATATTCATGCCCATTTATGTCATCGCAGAAAAGAATGAGTTGATTTAAAGGTAAAGGAAGCAATCATTGAAGTAAAATGTTTTCAATTCATTTGCAGCTAGGTAAGTGGGCATTTTAATGTAAAGCAAACCCTTCAACTTAAGAGACCTGACAGAGCAACCTATGGTGACTCTTCCCTCTGCAGCAGGTACTTAGCAAGTGCTCCATGCCTCACCACAGGCAAACCAGCTGCAATTGGGCACACTGAATGGACCATCTGTGAACACGTTCTTTCCCCACATTATGACAACACACTTGACGTGTGAATATCCTACCTGCCTCATGCTGCCAATGTTTTCAGTACATGCAGAATGACTGTTGCAGTGTTTTGTTGGAAAAGTTATAAGTCGACGTTTTGGCAAACATAAAATAGAAAGCATTGATTCTATTAGTGTTATTCCTATTCATTCTCATTTAGCATCACTTCTGAAGCATTCCTTCGGGTTATTTAGGGAGGAGTACAATAAAAGCTGTCCATTATTATAATTTTCTATACTAATTTAAACTTCTGAATCTTTTAAAAATTATTAGAGTGCAGGATTTCTTTGAGTTATCAAAACTAATACCGTGTCATCTTGTGATGTGCAGAATTATTTTTGTGATGCCACATTCTCCACACCTCCCACCCTAAAATTCTTCCTTTGTTGACCTTCTCTTCCCTGCCCTCAAATTATGGGCATGAAATGCTGTAGATAACTGAATAAAAATGCTTTCCAACTAACTTTAGCATGCTTATATTTTTTCTTTCTTGTCCTTTTGCCATGCCCCTAATTAGGATGCAAAAGTAAGTTATAATTTTGCATTGCCTATGAATTCCAAGTGTGTTAAAGCCTTCTGACTAATACCCACTCATTCTCTTTGTAAAGTATGTACTGCTTTTGGAAACCTATGGTCTCTTCTCCCCTCATGAGCATTGGTATCCTATTATCTGGGTTTGAACTCAGTCCTCCATACAGGGATTGCTCTTGGTTCAGTTTATTAATGGGGGAATGCAAAGCAATAACCATATTTTTGTCTCATTAAGCAAGTTAATAGGGCATGTCACTGCAGGCTGCTCATTCCCCACTTCCTGAGTGCCAGGTTCCAGAAATAAACAAAACATCCTCACTGTCATCAATACCAGGCAATGGTGCAACATTGCACTAAAGGTGGGATGGGAGAAAATAACTTTGAAATTGAAGCAGAATAGCATTTTGTTAAATTTTATACATGACATTCTCAAGCATACCATCTTGTTCTCATGATTCTCTTTGTTTTCTCATTTTTTGCAATTTTTCCCCTTTTTCGCACAAAAAATTTGACTCCGACACTTGTTCTTTGTGTTTAAAATTGATTACCAAGATGTTTAATTTTGCCTCCACAGGAAGCTGAGACTCCTCGTAGCGTGCTGGAAGAAATTGGACTCACATAAATGTCTCGTTAAAGTGAATGTTCCCCCAAATATTCTGATCTAGATTTCACTGCTTTAATTGTGATGTATGGCTACTATTGCAGGAAACTGTCTCTTGTTTTGTGTATTTTGGTTAGCAGAAGTTGAACTTGCAAACATTTTTCATTATAAGAAGATAAAAGGGAAACAATATATTTTTGAAATCAATATTTGAGTTCTCTGGAGGCTTGGCTCAAATTCAATGGTTTGACAAAATGAAGACTTTAAATGACTATTTAAGTAGTGCGACCATTGGCAATATTTGATCCAAGCTGCAAACTGGTGGGTCTGTTTAAAAACCTCCTGATGTTCCTGTTTCGTTGGCTCAAGGAATTGGACATAGCTGTTTCTTATCAGTTTCTGTCAAATGCCAAGTTTACCCTCCTTTTTTGCTAACGTCAATATTCATCTTTGGATTCGTGAGTGCCATGTGATTTTCTTCTGTTTCTCACATGTTCAATCTCAGTATATGCTCAAAATCAAAAGTTCAGAATATACCAAAGCAACCAGTGTTGACAACTATTTTTGTGTTTTGTTAAATAATTTATTTTTTAAATACAATTGTTCTGCCTACATTTTGTGGGCTTGATCTAGTTTGTATTTTTAATAATTTTGATCTGATTTGTCTTTAAGGGTCACATATCAGTTTAGCATGAGGAAATGTAAAGGAGAGGAGGAAAGGGATTGTAGTATACCACTGAACTAAATCATGTTAAAGGAAAATTCAGTTTTCATTGAGCTAGGATAACTTTTGATACTGTGAGTTAGCTGTAGCTCTTCGGTCTGATAGCCTCACTTTTATCTGGCATTACTGCCTCTCATCAGAAGTAGATTTCAGCTGTACTGATGTTTACATTTTTTTAAAAAAACTATATACTGTGTTCAGCACAGATTCATAATTTTGCTATTCTGAGTATGTAAGAAAAAATTGAAAGTATTTTCAATTTACAAAACAAGTAATGGTAGTTTTCAATAGTGGTGAATAGTTTTGACTTTTTTTTTCCAAATTATGTTTGCATTTTCTTGAACTGAGCTTGGTCCTGTGATGATTTATTTGATGTTTGTTTTTGAACCTCCTTCAAGCCAAATCAAGCTGTTCAACTGGTGTTCAAACAGGTGTCTCAAGTTTTAATTTTGGTTGACTATTCAATAGCTTAACTGATTTGCGTTCTGCAAAAATGTAGCGAGATTTAGCTGTTTAAATGCTCCTGACTAGCCAGTGCTGGTGTAAAGCTAGGTGGTTGTCCAGTGGTTTAATGCCTTCATTTTCCATGAAAACAGGAGTGAAAGTGTTATATCATCAATGTACAAGACTGAAAAATAAATGTCCTCACTAACATGAAAAGAAATCTGGTGTACATTTAAACTGGAGGACTTCAGCTGATTTATGTACTGTGAACTATATTTCAACCATACAGAATCACATTTTTATGTAGTCTGCCTGTGATGTACAATTCCTGATGCTAGCTGCATAGTTTGTAAATTTTAGTTATTTACTATTTTTTCTTTTGGAGGAATAGGTTCAAAGACATTATTGTGGCACTTCTTGGCCACTTGATGCATTTAACCTGGGTGAGACAGATAAGAATTTGTTTTTACTACAAAGAAAATAAATTGAATTTGTTAAAAGAGTAGGCACCTAAAATGATGGCTGTGTATCTGTAGGTCCCCTATTTTGAGCAGTGGATTGTGGAGAGAATTATTATTGGAAGAATATTACTGTTCATGAAAATGTGCCGTATGGAATGACTAGATATTATGTGTAGCTGTAACTCATTAGTTGTAATAGCAGTTGATGCATTCCCAACATTAAAACTAGCTATAAAAATATCAAGAGATAACAAGATGTAGAGCTGGATGAACACAGCAGGCCAAGCAGCATCAGAGGAGCAGGAAAGCTGACGTTTCGGGCCTAGACTCTTCTTCAGAATACATATATAAAAATATCAAAATTCCCAAGGAAGTATAAAAGAAGCAAGGACCGTGCTTTTCGTTTTTTAAGCATTTCTAATCAACCTGTTGAGGCATGCCCTACTTGACAGGTGATGAGAGAATCTGGACTTTGTAGCTCATAGTCAAACAGCATGGAACCAGACCCTTCAACCTGTCCATGTTGGTACATAATCCCAAACTAGTCTCACCTGCCTGCTCCTGATCCATATCCCTTTGAGTGTTTCCTATGCATGTACTTATTCAAATGTCTTTTAAATGATCTGATTGTACCCACATCCACCACTTCCTTGGAAATTTCATTCCACGTGTGAACCACCCCTGTCCTAAAAAAAAATTGCCCCCATGTATTGTATAAATCTCTTTCCTCTCACCTTAAAAATGTGTCCCCAGTCTTCAAATCCCCATCCTTGTGAAAAGACAACGCTCATTAACTCATTATTTTATAAACTTCTAGAAGGTTGCCGCTCAACCTCCTATTCTCCAGTGAAAGAAGCCTATCCAACGTTTCTTTATAACTCACAATGTTGGCTGGAAATTGGGAGCACCTGAGTGTCGTTGTGCAGCAGGCAGTAAAGAAGGCAAATGGTGTGTTGGCTTTCATTGCAAGAGGTCTTGAGTACAGGAGCAGGGATGTATTGCTGCAGTTGTACAGAGCCTTGCTGAGACCATACCTGGAAATACTGTGTGCAATTTTGGGCTCCTGTTCTGAGGAAAGATGCTGTTGCTCTCGAGGGAGTGCAGCGCAGGTTTACCAGGCTGATTCCGGGGATGATGGGACTGACGTATGAGGAGAGATTGATGAGGATGAATGGAGGGGGCGGGATGAATGGAGGATGGATCTCAGAGACTTATAAAATTTTAACAGGACTGAACAGGGAGGATGTTCCCGATGGTGCATGTGTCCAGAACCAGGGGTCATAGTATGAGGATTCGGGCTATACGATGAGGAGACATTACCACAGGAAGTAGTTAACGCCAAAACATTGATCCCATTCAGCCCAAGAGTTGTATCTTGTCACCTCTTCACTACGTTCAAACGTTAGGGGGAGAAAGCAGGGTTAGGACAATCAGCCATGATCATGAAGAATGGTGGAGCAGGGTTGAATGGCCTCCTGTCTTCTAGGTTTCTGCTTCTAAACCTGGTAACAATCCTGGTAAATCTCTTCTGAACCCCCTCCAGCTTAATAAAATCCTACCTATAACCGGGCGACCTAGAACTGGACACAGTGTTCCAGAAGAGGCCTCACCAATGTCCTGTACATTTCCCAACTCCTGTACTCAAAGGACTGAGCAATGAAAGCAAGCGTGCCAAACTCCTTTCTTTCTACAACTCTGTCGGTATGTGATGCAAACTTCAAAGAAGGTCCCTGTCTTCTGCTACCCAAGGCCCTACCATTAATTGTATAAGCCCTACCCTTGTTTGTTGTACCAAAATGCAAGACCTCACACTTATCCAGATTTAACTTCTGCCGTTTTTCAGCCCATTGACCCATTTGATCAAGATCCCTTTGTAATCTTAGGAAACCACTTTCACTGTCTACCATGCCACCAATTTTGGTGTCATCTGCAAACTTGCTAACCATGCCTTCTGTATTCTCATTCAAATCATTTATATAAATGACAAACAGAAGAGGATCCAGAACCAATCCCTGTGAAACACTGCTGATGACAGGCCTTCAGTCTAGAGCACAGAAAGCTACGTGCAACCATTTAACAAAACCAATGGTCCATCGTCTTCTACCATATACTCTGGCTTGTATGTACTGCTCAGACCACTCAAAGTCTGCTGTTGCTTAGCAAAATTTAGAGAGAACATTAGTGGAGATGCTATAAATCACCACAAAAGCTGTCAGTTTGCTTTGTGTTGCTTCAGTGACCTGTTCACTTCCTGGGATATGTACACGACTAATGGAGAGCTTCTGTGCTTCATTCCCCTTTATCTGCAGATCCTGTTCGGCTTTCCAGTTGTTGGGATTGCTGGAGGCCTTTGAGTATTTTAGCAAGGACAGGAGATGTAGGATGTTCCAATGGTGACTGGGCTCTGAGTTGGTAATCATCTAGCCTCTGTTTTCCAAGCCTTGATGGCAAGTAGCCGTGGTTGTTCTTTTAGATTGGGCAGTGATGTAGCTCACTGATATTTCAAAGATATGGGGAGAAACCAGAGGCTTATAGATCAGTTGTAATACATCATTTGCTCAATTATAGACTCCACCAATTCACTTAGGGTGACTGAACATTGTTGGAATGTTTCAGTTGATCAGATCAGTGTGGGTTTGTAATCGATAGATATATTTCAATTACATGTGCCTAAGAACTGACTAAAGTAGACAATGGAGGAATATTTGCAGTAGCCAGATAACTATTTACAAGTGAAGAATGTAATGGAATACATTTCACTTCCTCACAAATCCAACTATGACACTCTATATTCAGCTTTGCTCAATACAAAGCCATCCATCTTAAAAATCACTCCACCTTCTGAAATGTACCAGTTACAAAATGTAGTGTCATTAACTGGATTATGAAAAGCAAAGGAGCGCAAGGGTTAGGCCTGAAGCAGCATCCTGGTAAAGCCACAACATACAGCTTTAGCTATTTGACATGCAAGTCACCAAAGATGCGATACCACTGGTAATGGATTGGATCGAAGCTCTGCTTATACTGCTTACCAAAGTTTGTTCAACACTTTCCAAGCCCTTGTCTATTGCCCAGGATGGCACTAGCTGTATGGGATCGCCATTACCTATTGTTCTGACCTGCTCTTGTAGTTACTGTATTCATAGGGGTAGGCCAGTTCCTGTGCAATGGCAACCCCCAGGATGTTGATAACGGGGAATGCAGCAATGTTAATGTAATTGAATAGGGTTATGGTTAGATTCTGTCTTATTGTCTGGTATGTGTGGGCCATGAATATTACTCCCCACATTTCATAAAGATATACAGCACTTACCCTGTTAGACAGTGGTGCCAATGTGGAATGAGCTATGTTGAAAAAGTTGCCTCTCAGGTCTCTTAAATCTTTTCCCTCTCACCTTAAACCTATGCCCTCTAAGTGGACATGAGGATCATCAGATCTTTATCCATGGGTTGAGTAGCCTGTCATCCAAAGTGAACAGTAACTTCTCCTTATTCCTCAGCTCTTCCCTCCCACAATGGCCTTGATGGAATTTGAAACTTCACAAAATGCTTCCAAAAGTAAATTCTCAAATCCTGTATTCTGCTTTTACAAAATATCATGATATATACACACACTATAGCTATTAACAAAGGTCTCATGTTGGACAGAATGTATAATGCAGATACTGTAAACTGTAGTTGGCCTGATTATTTTGTAGTCAACATACAAATAACAATTTGACTACATCAGGCAAAGATTATTACCAAGCCACTATTAACTTTAAACTGGCAACAGTTTAATAGTTATCAAAATAAATATAAAACGAAATGTATATAACTGACAAGGGAGAAGTATTATAAATGGAGTTTGTACATTGTCCCCTTATGTAGTCTTTCTCAATTTTGTAGTTGATCAATGCAGTTTCACTTTTCACAAGCTTCTAGATTAGGTTCAGTCTCAATTCTGAAATACATAAATTAAAAATAATTACCTTTTAAACACACTTTCCTTCACCATGAAGGATACAAATAATTTCCTAGAAATAACTAAATCAGGAACTGAAAGGAAGTAAAAAAAAATTACAATCACTAGGGAAGAGATTACTGAGAAAAAACTATTAGAACTAATAACAGGCAAGTCCCTTTGGCCCTGATGGACATCATCCTAGGGTGTTTAAAAAAAAATGGCTGCTGAGGTCATGGATGCTTTGGGTTTAATTTTCCAATATTCCTTACACTCTAGAAGGATCCCATCAAATTGGAAAATAGCAAATGTGGCTATGTTCAAGAAAGAAGGAAGACATGAAACTACAGTTCAGTTAACTTAACATCTGTCTCTGGGCAAATGATGGAATCTATTAACGAGGTGATAGCAAGACAAATCAAAAGTCTTAACACATTCAGTCGTGTGCACGTGGTTTTGAGAAAGAAAAATAATGTTCATCCAGTGTTTTTAAAGAATTCTTTGAGGAAGCAAAAAAAAAAAGCATAAGGGGAACTGTAGACGTATTGTAGCTAGATATCAACAAGGTATTTGACAAGGTGCCTCAAAAGGTGAATACACAAAATATGAGCTCATGGTGGGGTCTGTCAAAATATAACAGAGGACTGGTTGGCAAATAGAAAACAGTGTGGAACAGATGGATCATTTTGGGGTTGGCAGGTTGTGACAAGTGGTGTGAGCCAAAGTGATCAGGGTCAAGGCCTCAATTATTTACAATTAAATAAACAACAAGGGAGAGTTGTATATGGTGCACAAGTTTGTCAAAGGATATCACAGGATATAGATCATTTGCAGATATGGTGGAGAAATGGCAAATGGAGTTTAATCTGATTAAGTGTAAGGTGTTGCACTTTGGGAGATCAAATATTGAGGAAATGTATACAGTTAATGACAGGACTCTTAACAGCATTAATGTACAGAGGGATCTTGGGGTCCTAGTCTATAGCTCCCTGAAAGTGTCCACACAAGTAGATAGGATAGTAAAGGCAGCGTATGGCATGCTTGCCTTTACTGGTCGGGTGTTGAGTTTAAGAGTCAGAAGTGACGTTGCAGCTTTATAAAACTTCGGTTAGGCCGCATTTAAAAGAGTATTGTGTTCAATTCTGGTCGCCACATTACAGGAATGATGTGGAGGCTTTGGAGAGGGTGCAGAAGAGGTTTACTAGGATGCTGCCGAGTTTAGAGGGTATAAGCTATAAGGAGAGACTAGACAAACTAGGGTTGCTTTCTCCAGATCAACGGAGGCTGAGGGGAGACCTGATAGAAGTCTATCCAATTATGAGAGGCATTGATAGGGTTGAGTTAGAATCTTTTTCCCAAGCATTGAAATGTCTAATACTAGAGGGCAGCAAAGTAAGAGGGGGAAAGTTCAAGGAAATGTGAAGGGCAAGTTTTTTTTTTATAAACAGAGTAGTAGGTGCCTGGAATGCACTGCCGGGGATAGTGATGGAGGCAGATACGTCAGGGGTGTTTAAGGGGCTTTAGGTAAGCACATGAATATGCAAGGAAAGGGGGGACATGGACCAAGGGCACGCAGAAGGGATTAATTTGGCATCATGTCTGGCACAGTATTGTGGGCTAAAGGGTCTGTTGCTGTGCTGTACTGTTCTATTTTCTTTGAATGAAGGGACCAACTGTCTGGTAAGTAAATTTGCTGATAATAAAAAGATAGTTAGGAATGTATGTTGTGAAGACTGACATGAGATTGCAAAAGGATAGAGATAGGTTAGGTAAGTGTACAGTTTTGGTCTCCTTTATTTAAGAAAAGATGTAAATGTGTTAGAAGCAGTTCAAAGAAGGTCCATTCAACCGAGTGGGGTGGAGTGAAGGGAGTTAATTCAAGGAAAGGTTTGAACAATCTGGGCCTATAATCATTGGAGTTTATTAGAATTAGAGGTGACCTTATTGAAACAAAGAGATTCTAAGAGGACTTGATAAGGAAATGTTGAAAGGATGTTTCCCACTTAAGATAGTGGCGAAGAAGAATTCTCTGAGGGTCACGAGTCTTAGGAACTATCTGTCCCAGAAAGTGGTGGAGGTGGGGCCACAATACTTTATGACAGAGGTATATAGATTCTGGATTTAGAAATGAGTTAAAAGTAATGGGGTAGGCAGGAATATGGGATTGATGCCACAATCATACAAGCCATGATTTTATTGAGTGGTAGAGCTGATTGCAGGGGCTGAAGGATCTCATCCTGTTCCTAAATGACATGTATGAGCCCCAATTTCATTTCCCTAAAGCTACTGAGATTTGACATGATCACATTGTCTTATCAGAGCTGCTGTAAGTGATTCAGAAGAGCCTACCAACTTGCACACTAAGTCTGAAAGGCAAGAAAACTTAACTTTAGAAAGGAAGCAATGTTTATGGTATCACAAAGCAATTAACTTGTCTTTCAAAATTTAAAAGCTTATTTACAGTCAACAAGAGGTGATCTGTTGATTCACTGAAAGAGCAGCCGTGCTTAATTGTGTAACCCTATACCTTCTATATCAATATAGAAGGATGACACCAAAGTCGGTGGAGTGGTGGACAGTGTGGAAGAATGTTGCAGGGAGACTTGGATAAACTGCAGAATTGGGCTGAAAGGTGGCAAATGGAGTTCAATGCAGATGAATGTGAGGTGATGCACTTTGGGAAGAATAACAGGAAGGCAGAATACTGGGTCAATGGAAAGATTCTTGGTGGTGTGGATGTGCAGAGGGATCTAGGTGTCCAGGTACATAGATCCCTGAAAGTTGCCACCCAGGTTGATAGTGCTGTTAAGGCAGCATACGGTGTGTTAGGTTTTATTGGGAGAGGGATTGAGTTCCGGAGCCGTGATGTCATGCTGCAACTGTACAAAACGCTAGTGCGGCCTCACTTGGAATATTGCGTGCAGTTCTGGTCGCCCCATTACAGGAAGGATGTGGAAGCATTGGAAAAGGTGCAGAGGAGATTTACCAGGATGTTGCCTGGTCTGGAGCGAAGGTCTTATGAGGAAAGGCTGGGGGACTTGGGTCTGTTCTCATTGGAGAGAAGAAGGCTAAGAGGGGATTTAATAGAGACATGCAAGATGATCAGAGGATTAGATAGGGTGGACAGTGAGAGTCTTTTTCCTAGGATGATGATGTCGGCTAGTACGAGGGGGAATAGCTGCAAATTGAGGGGTGATAGATTTAAGACAGATGTCAGAGGCAGGTTCTTTACTCAGAGAGTGGTAAGGGCGTGGAATGCCCTGCCTGCCAATGTAGTTAACTCAGCCACATTAGGGGCATTTAAACAGTCCTTGGAAAAGCATATGGATGATGACAGGATAGTGTAGGGGGATGGGCTTAGATTAGTTCACAGGTCGGCGCAATATAGAGGGCCGAAGGGCCTGTTCTGCGCTGTATTGTTCTATGTTCTAATTATTCACAGCGTCAGCATTTTGGAATTCATTTTTGAACCATCCATTTCAATGAGAAACCTGGTTCCTGTATTCTTGTACTGCACCCACTGAGTTTTAACAATGCTTGCCAGTCCCAAAGGTCACTCTTCACTGACTGTTCCCCTGTGTCACTCCCACACACCACTTTTGCTGATGTGTATCCCACCATCCACACAGTGCCCCTTCAGTCACTGACCATCTGTCATTCCCACTGAGCCCCTAATCCCCCACAACCCATTTCTTCACTGATGCTGGAATCCCAGTATTCTCATCCGATCTCCATATCTGTGAAAACTTCATGTTTCCTGAACCTCCTTGCACCCTCTGCCAGCATCCCAATTGTCACATGATGAACAGGAACACAGCATTTTACCCAACATCTGTAAAGACGACATGAAGCTTTTTGTCACCCACTCAATAAGACAGATGCAAAAACACCAAAATATCTGTCCTGCTGAGTGCAAGAAGCTCCAGCAACATTCTTTGCTCAGTGATGCTAGAGGTCTGTATTACTATGCAACTGAATGTCTTTAAAAAATAAGTTACCTTCACTGATTTACGGCTTCTGTTTCAGCGGTCTCTTCTAGTTTGGCAGGCACTGTTAAATCACTCGCTGAGCTCTTTGTACTTGGAGAAGTGGAGAGGCCTCGTGCTTCAGGCTCATGTGCTGGGATTTGTGCATCCTTTTCTAATTGACTAACTGAAGAGTTCCTGTGCTCATCATACTGCCTCTTTGTTTTGGAGCCTTTCGATTTACCGTCAGCCTTGCTCTTGGCTTTCTTCTCTTTCTTTGCTCTCTTTTTGCTTTTTTTGTCCTTGTTTTCAGACTCTCTTTTCCTTTTCCTATTCCATCCAAGAGGGCTTCTACTTCTGGATCGTGGTTTACTTTTACTTCTGCTTCGTGATCGCTCTGTCCCCAGTCCCCTGCTGCCAGACCGGTCTCTGCTTGTCCTTTTACTTCGGCTTCTGGATCTAGATTTACTCCTGCTCAATGATCGTTCTTCACTTATGCTCCTTGACCTACACCTACTTCCATCTCTGCTTCTCGATCTCCTTCTCTCTCCGCTTCTGCTTCGAGACCTCTGAGATCTGCGTGTTTCTTTACTCTGGCTTCTACGGTACCTCTCTCTGCTTCGTGATCTTTTTCTGTCCTGACTTTTACTCCTGGACCTCTGTAAGCGTCTCCTATCTTTGCTCCTGCTTCGTTTTAGTTTCCTTTCTCCAGACCTTCTATGTGTCTTGTCTGGACTACAGCTGTACCGCCTCCTGGATCGACTGTGGTAATCGTGACGATAGCTTGTTCTTTCACGCCTCTCAAAGTATTTACTAGAATAGGATTTGGTCCTATCTGGTGATATGTAAAGGTCTCGGTCAGCCTCCCAGAACTCGCTGTTAGGATTCCTGAACACATGGAGAAAATTGCAGTGTTTTCCTCTGGGGCATTTGCGTCTTTCGTAGAGTCCTGTTAAAAGAGTTAATTAAACTTTTACAAAAGGTTACTGGTTCCTGATGCCATTCAGTTAGCAACAAACTGATTCCACATCATGAAACTGAAATCTTCTAGAAAAGACTAGAGACTAATACTTATTAACTCAGGCAGCCAGAGAGATTGGCACATTCAATGATGCAAATTTAGACTCTAGTCCACAAGAACAACTCACTTGGTCCCACTCTCAAGCCTTTTGCCTGTAATCCTGCAAATATTCAATCTCATTGATAACCCAATTCCATTTTGAAATCCATGGTTAACCCTGCCAACATCACACCCTCAGGCAGTGCATTCCAGATCCTATCCATTCACTACATAAAACCACTTTTTTCCTATTTCCTTTGATGAAAGAATCAAACACCTTTAATCTGCATCCTTGAGTTCTCTATCCTTTCAGTGACGGGAACAGACTCTCACCATCTGTTCTATCCTGAACCTTCCTCATTTTGAACACCTCTATCAAATTTTTGAAAGGACAGGCATGAAGGACCATGTGGTGGGGTAGCATTATTAGTACAGGATGGAATAAGTACAAGAGCAAGAAACGATCTTGGATCAGAAGACGTATATTCTTCTGCATGGAGGTTATAAATAGAAAGGGGAAGACGACACTGGTAAAAGTCTATAACCTCCCTAACAGTAGCTATACAGTGGGGCAGAGAATAAATCAGGAGACAATGAGATCTTGTTAAAAAAAGGTAGTACATCATCACGGGAGATTTTAATTTTAATGTAGGTTGGGATAGTCAGATTGATAAAGGTAGCCACTAAGAATTCATAGTTCATATGAATTCATATTTGGGACGATCTCCTAGAACAAGATGTTGTGTATCGGAGCTGGGATCAGGCCATCTTGGATTTGGTGATGTGTAATGAAGCAGGTTTAAGAAAGGATGTCAAAGTAAAAGATTCCATAGGAAACAGTGAGCATATGCAAGGAGTTTGTCTAGTAAGGCAGATAAACCTACAGCATGGATCAGTATGTGGGAATGTAATATTGCTGCAGTCACTGAGACATGGTTGAAGGGAGGGCATGACTGACAGCTCAACATTCCAGGGTACAGAAGTTTCAGGCGTGATGGTGAGATGGAAAAGATGTGGGAGAAATGCATTATTGTTTCAGGAAACCATCATTACAGTAATGAGGGAGGAATGTCCGAGAAGGTACTTCAAATGAGGCCATCTGAGTACAGCTTTGAAATAAAAAAGGGCGATTACTTGGCTGGGATTCTACTACAGACCTCCCAACAGTCATAAGGAGATGGAAGAGCAGATAGGTGAGCAAATCACAGAAAGGGGTGAGAGGGGTAATAGGAACTGCAGATGCTGGAGAAGGAGGGTCTAGGCCCGACACAGCAGGCCGAGCAGGAAGGCTGACGTTTTCATCCAGCTCTACACCTTGTTATCTAAGGTGCGAGAGGAATAGGGTTGTGGTTGTAGGGGATTTCAACTGAAAGGATTAGACTGGGTGCATCCAGAAAAGCTGCTGGCACCAGTCTGTGGATAGTCCTACTAGAGTTGTGGCAATGCTATACCTAATCATAAGGAATGAAGCTGTTCACGTGGTTGAAGATTCAGTGGGCGAGCATTTTGGGGATAGTGACCATAACTTTGTAAATTTCAAAGTTATTATGGAAAAAGCTAACTTCAATGTCATTATACAGGATCTGGCAAACATCGACCAGGAGCAGCTGCTGCAGTTAAATCTACATTTGGAAAGTGGAACAAAAATAGAAATTGCTGGAAAGGCTGAGGGGGTCTGGCAGCATCTGTGGAGAGAAATCAGAGTTAACATTTCTGATCCAGTAACCTGTCCTCAGAACCGAACCCGAAACATTAACTCTGATTTCAGTCCACAGATGCTGCCAGGTCTGCTGAGCTTTTACAGCAATTTCTGTGTCTGCTTCTGATTTACAGCATCCACAGTTCTTTTGGTTTTTATTTGGAATGTGCAAGTCTTTTGGGCTAGCATGTTCACCTAAGAGTGAAGGACAAGGACAGCGACAGCAAGTCCACTGAACCCTGCATCAAGGGATACAGAAAAAGGATGAAGCAATATATTAACATTAAAAACAAGAGAGGCCCTTCAGAAGTAAACAGAGTGTAAGAGGTTGCTTGAAAAGGAAATTAGCTGGCCAAAGAAGGGCCACGAAATACCTCTGGCAGATGGGACTGAGAAAAACCTCAATGATTTTTATAAGTATATTAAGGGTAAGAGAACTCCTGCGGAAAATGTGAGACCTATTAGGGACAAAAAGGACAACCTGTGCATGGAGCCAGAGGATGTGGGTGAGATCACAACTAACTATTTCTCATCTGTATTCACAAAGGAGAAAGACATTGTAGTAACGGATTTCAGTTGGAATGGTGAGGTTCCAGAACATGTTAAGACGAATAAGGAAGGGGCATGAGATGTTTTATCGGGCATAAAGGTGCACAAATCCCCAGGTTTGATTAGATGTGTCCTAGGCTGTGTTTTTTTTTGTTTGGTGGGGGGTGGATGCGCAAGGAAAGAGATTGCTGAGGCCCTGGCAGATATTTAGTACTTCATTGGCCACAGGTGAAGTGCCAGGTGACAGGATGATGGCTAATGTGGTTCCTTTTCAAGAAGGACAGGAGGGATATGCCGGGGAATGACTGGGAAAAATTCTGAGAACAGCATTAAACAACACACAGAAATTCAGGGATAATCAGAACATAGAACATTACAGCGCAGTACAGGCCCTTCAGCCATCGACGTTGCGCCGACCTGTGAAACCAATCTGAAGCCCATCTAACCTACACTATTCCATTATCATCCATATGTTTATCCAACGACCATTTAAATGCCCTTAAAGTTGGCGAGTCTACAACTGCTGCAGGCAAGGCATTCCATGCCCTGACTACTCTGAGTAAAGAATCTACCTCTGACATCTGTCCTATATCCATCACCCCTCAATTTAAAGCTATGTCCCCTCGTGCTAGCCGTCACCATCCGAGGAAAAAGGCTCTCACAGTCCACCCTATCCAATCCTCTGATCATCTTGTATGTCTCTATTAAGTCATCTCTTAACCTTCTTCTAACAAAAACAGCCTCAAGTCCCTCAGCCTTTCCTCATAAGACCTTCCCTCCATACCAGGCAACATCCTGGTAAATCTCCTCTGCACCCTTTCCGATGCTTCCACATCCTTCCTATCATGCGGTGACCAGAACTGTACGCAATACTCCAAGCGTGGCCGCACCAGAGTTTTGTACAGCTGCAACATGACCTCACGGCTCCAAAACTCAATCCCTCTACCAATAAAACCTAACACACCGTACGCTTTCTTAACAACCCTATCAACCTGGGTGGCAACTTTCAGGGATCTATGCACATGGACACCGAGATCTCTCTGCTCGTCCACACTACCAAGAATCTTACCATTAGCCCAGTACTCTGTATTCCTGTTACTCCTTCCAAAGTGATTCACCTCACACTTTTCCACATTAAACTCCATTTGCCACCTCTCAGCCCAGCTCTGCAGCTTATCTATGTCCCTCTGTAACCTGCAACATCCTTCCGCACTATCCACAGCTCCACCGACTTTAGTGTCATCCGCAAATTTACTAACCCATCCTTCCACGCCCTCATCCAGGTCATTTATAAAAATGACAAACAGCAGTGGCCCCAAAACAGATCCTTGCGGTACACCACTAGTAACTGAACTGAAGGATGAACATTTCCCATCAACCACCACCCTCTGTCTTCTTACAGCTAGCCAATTTCTGATCCAAACCGCTAAATCACCCTCAATCTCATGCCTCCGAATTTTCTGCAATAGCCTACCGTGGGGAAACTTATCAAATGCTTTACTGAAGTCCACATACACCACATCAACCGCTTTACCCTCATCCACCTGTTTAGTCACCTTCTCAAAGAACTCAATAAGGTTTGTGAGGCACGACCTACCCTTCACAAAATCGTGTTGACTATCCCTAATCAAGTTATTCCTTTCTAGATGATTATAAATCCTATCTCTTATAATCCTTTCTAATACTTTACCCACAACCGAAGTAAGGCTCACTGGTCTATAATTACCAGGGTTGTCTCTACTCCCCTTCTTGAACAAGGGGACAACATTTGCTATCCTCCAGTCTTCTGGCACTACTCTTGTAGACAACGACGACATAAAGATCAAAGCCAAAGGCTCTGCAATCTCATCCCTGGCTTCCCAGAGAATCCTAGGATAAATCCCATCTGGCACAGGGGACTTATCCATTTTCACACTTTCCAGAATTGCTAACACCTCCTCCTTATGAACCTCAATCCCATCTAATCTAATAGCCTGTGTCTCAGTATTCTCCTCGACAACATTGTCTTTTTCATGTGTGAATACTGATGAAAAATACTCATTTAGTGCCTCTCCTACCTCTTCAGACTCCACGCACAACTTCCCACTACTATCCTTGACTGGCCCTAATCTTACTCTAGTCATTCTTTTATTCCTGACATACCTATAGAAAGCTTTCGGGTTTTCCTTGATCCTACCTGCCAAAGACTTCTCATGTCCCCTCCTGGCTATTCTTAGCTCTCTCTTTAGGTCCTTCCTGGCTAACTTGTAACTCTCAAGTGCCCTAACTGAGCCTTCACGCCTCATCTTTACATAACCCTCCTTCTTCCTCTTGACAAGAGATTCAACTTCTTTAGTAAACCACGGTTCCCTTGCTCGACTGCTTCCTCCCTGCCTGACAGATACATACTTATCAGGGACACACGGTAGCTGTTCCTTGAACAAGCTCCACATTCCAATTGTGCCCAGCCCCTGCAGTTTCCTTCCCCATCCTATGCATCCTAAGTCTTGCCTAATCGCCTCATAATTGCCTTTCCCCCAGCTATAACTCTTGCCCTGTGGTATCTACCAATCCATTTCCGTCGCTAAAGTAAACGTAACCGATTTGTGGTCACTATCACCAAAGTGCTCACTTACCTCCAAATCTAACACCTGGCCTGGTTCATTACCCAGTACCAAATCCAATGTGGCATTGCCTCTTGTTGGCCTATCTACATCAGCATGGATTTGTTAGAGAGAGATCTTGTCTGACTATTTTAATTGAGTTTTTTGAAAAAATTACGAATTCATTGATGAGGTTAGTGGAGTTGATGTGGTTTACATGGACTTCAGTAAATCCTTTGACAATGCCCCACATGAAAGGCTGTTCCAAAAAGTAAGAGCCCATGGAATCTAAGGCAAGTTGGATCCAAAATTGGCTTACAAACAGGAGGCAAAGGGTGATGATGGAGGGTTGTTTTTGTGATTGGAAGCCAGTGACCAGTGGTGTACCACAGAGATTGCTGCTGGGATGCTTGTTGTTTGTTATTTACACTGACAAATTGGATGTGAATGTAGAAGGTATAACTAGTAAGTTTACAAATGACATGAAAATTGCTGGTGTTGTTGATAGTGAGGAGGATGGTCTCAGGATACAGTCTGATACTGATCAACTAGTAAACTGGGCAGAGCAATGACAGATGGAATTTGATCCTGATGAGTGTGAGGTGTTACATTGTGGGAAGTCTAATAAGGGAAGGATATACACAATGAGGGGCACTTAGGAGCACAAATCCATAGATCCCTGAAGGTATCAGCATCTTCAGGGTGGTGAAGAAGGCATACGGGATGCTTGCCTTCATTAGCCAAGGTGTAGAACATAGGAGCAAGGAAGTTTTGTTACAACTTTGTAACTCATGGGTTAGGCCACGAGAATACTGTGTGCAGTTGTGGTTGCCACACTATCAGAAGGACGTAGTTGCACTGGAGAGGGTGCAGACGAGATTCATCAGGATGTTCCCTAGGATGGAAAGTTTCAGTTATGAGGACAGACTGGATAGACTGGGAGATAGTAAGAACTGCCGATGCTGGAGTCAGAGATAACACAAGTGTGGAGGTGGCGGAACATAGCAGGCCAGGCAGTATTAGAGGAGCAGGAAAGCTGACGTTTTGGGTCGGGACCCCTCTTCAGAAATTTCTGAAGGAAATTAGGTAATCAAATCTAATGGACCCCAGAGTTTAAGTACCAGGTTGGAAAACACAACAGCGCTTCACTGGAGGCTGCACTGATGATGTTACCGAGTAGGGTAACGAAACGTCTGTGAACTAATGAACTAGGTCAGCGAGCGAACCAACCACAGCATCCACAACCTGAGCTCCAAATCTACTCAAGAACCTTAAAGAGTACAAAGGCAGTAGGAGTACACTTAAGATGGAAATCAGGAGGGCAAAAAGCATTGAAGAGAATCCAAAGGGATTCTACAAATACATAAATGACAAAAGAGTAACTAGAGAGAATAGTGCCCCTTAAAGATCAGCAAGGCTGATCAGTAACAGTGCCAAATGGCCAAATATCCTTAGACAGCATGTTCTCAACCCACAACCACTACTATCTGCTTCGAGTTTGCATGTTCTCCCCATGTCTGCTTGGGTTTCGACTGGGTGCCTAATTTCCTCCCACAGTCCAAGATGTGCAGGTCAGGTGGATTAGCTATGCTAAATTGTCCTATAGTGTCCAAGAATGTGCAGGCTAGATGAGTTATGGGGATAGGATGGGAGGTGAGTCTGGGTGAGATGATCTTCAGAGGGTCAGTACAGACCCGACAGGCTGAATAGCCTCTTTCTGCACTTGTGAGGATTCCATGATCTTTTCAATTCTATGACCTAGAAGGACAAGGGCAGCAGATACACGGTAACCTACAACCAGTGAGAACTGGCAGCATGGACAAATTGGGCCGAATGGCCCGTTTCCATGCTGAAGAGAAAGTTCTCCTCGAAGCCACTCTCAATCCTGATTAGGAAATATATCACCGTTCCTTCACTGTTGCTCAGTCAAAATCCTGGAATTCCATCCCTAAATGGAATTGTATGTGTACCTACTGCACATGGGCTGCAGCAGTTCAAGAAGAAAGCTCAACACCACCTTCTCAAGATCAACTAGGGAGGGGCAATAGATGCTGCTTCAGCCAGTGACATCTGCATCCCACGAGTGAATTTTAAAAATACTTGATGTTTTTATTGCCTTTTCAACGTTTTGTCTCAGGAAACCTAGATGTGGAGGTGTAAGGTTGCTTTTCAGACCGGAGGTCCGTGACCAGTGGTGTGCCACAAGAATTCATGCTGGGTCCACTGCTTTTTGTTATTTATATAAATGATTTGGATGTGAACATAGGAGATATGGTTAGTAAGTTTGAAGATAACATTAAAAGTAGAGGTGTAGTGGACAACAAACAAGGTTACCTCAGAGTCCAACAGGATTTTGATCAGGCAGGCCAATGGGCCAAGGAGTGGAAGATGGAGTTTAATTGAGATAAATGTGAGGTGCTGCATTTTGGAAAGGCAAATCAGGGCAAGACTTATACACTTAATGGTAAGGTTCTGGGGATTGTTGCTGAACCTTGGAGTGCAAGCTTACAGTTCCTTGAATGTGGAGTCGCAGAAAGATAGGATTATGAAGACAGTGTTAGGTATGTTTGCCTTTATTGGTAAGTGCATTGAGTATAGGAGTTGGGAGGTCATGTTGTGGCAGTGTAGGACATTGGTTAGGGCACTTTTGGAGAATTGCGGGCAATTCTGGTCTCCCTCTTATAGGAAGGATGTTGTGAAACTAGAATGGGTTCAGAAAAGATTTACGAAAATGCTGCCAGGGTTGGATGGTTTGAGCTATAGAGAGAAGCTGAATAGGCTGGGGCTATTTTGCCTAGAACATTGGAGGCTGAGGGGTGACCTTACAGAGGTTTATAAAATCATGAGGGGCATGGATAGGGTAAATAGGCAAGGTCTTTTCTCCAGGGTGAGAGAAGTCCAAAACTAGAGGGCATTGGTTTAAGGTGAGAAGGTAAAGAAATAAAAGGGACCTAAAGGACAACTTTTTCACACAGAGGGTGGTGTGTGTATGAAATGAGCTGCCAGAGGAAGTGGCAGAGGCTGATATGATTACAAGATGTAAAACGCACCTAGATGAGTATTTGAATAGAAAGCGTTTAGACAGAAATGGACCAAATGCTGGCAAATAGGACTAGATTTATATAGGAGATCTGGTCGGCATGGACGAATTGGACCAAAAGATCTGTTTCCTACTATAGAGTCTACGACTCCTTTGCTTGCATTTGGGCCATAGCCTACTATAGAGTCTATGACCCTATAGTATGCTACGGCCCAAATGCAAGCAAATTGGATTACTGTAGTTTGGTGTTTGTTGGCTGACACAGACGTGTTGGGCTGAAGGGCCTGGTTCTGTGCTTTATGACTCTTAACATGGTAGAGTTTAGCTTTCAGATTGAATGGGAAGAATTTTGGTCAGAACTTGTGCCATGCTTAAATAAAGAGAATTACCAAGGAATGAATGGAGAAAGGAGTTTAGTCATAAAGAAAGGTGAGGAACAATTACAGATGTTTCAGAAAATTGTTCATGGCTTCTCAAGACAGATATACCCCAGTGAGAAAGAAGGATTCTAGGAAGCCAACCTCAGTTAACCAGGGAAGTTAAGGACAGCATTAATATGCAAGAAATGTGGTCAAGATTAGTGGTAATCCAGAGGAATCAGAAACCTTTTAAAAAAAACAGGAGAGGGAGAAAATAAACTTTAAGGTAAACTTGCAAGTTAGAATTGGACAGCAAAGGCTTCTTTAAATACATAAATAGGAAGACAGGGGCCAACGTTAACACAGATAATGAGGCTGGGGGAAAATAGTAATGGTGACTATGTAATGGCAGAGTATTTATTGCTCATCCATAGTTGCCCAGAGTGCAGTTGAAAATTAACCACATTGCTATGGGTGTGGCAACATGTGTAGGCCAGACTCAGTAAGGGTATAGATTTCCTTCCATGGAAGGCATCAGTGAACCAGGTGGGCTTGAATGCCACCACGTGACTAGGTTCTTAATTCCGGATTTTTGTTGAATTTAAATTTCACCACCTGCCATGGTGGAATCTGAGCCCTTGACCCAGAGCATTGGCCTGGGGTTCCAAATTACTCACCCAGTGACATTATCATGAAGCCACTGCCTCCTTTGTAACAGAGAAGGCAAATGGTATGGATATGAAAATAGGAAGGTCTTACTAAAACCATACGATCCATTAGTCAGACCACAGCTGGAATACTGTGAACAGTTTTGGTTCCCTTATCCTAAGGAAGATCATAGATCATAGAATCCCTAGAGTGTGGAAACAGGCCCTTCGGCCCAACAAGTCCACACCAACCCTCAGAGCATCCCACCCAGACCCATCCCCCTAATTTACACACTCCTGAACACTGGGGCAATTTAACACGGCCAATCCACATTGCCTGCACATCTTTGGACTGTGGGAGGAAACTGGAGCACCCGGAGGAAACCCACGCAGACATGGGGAGAATATGCAAACTCCACACAGACAGTTACCCGAGGCTGGAATCGAACCCGGGGTCCTGGTGCTGTGAGACAGCAGTGCTAACCACTGAGCCACCGTGTTGCCCCTTAAATGCGATGGATTCTGAGTAGTTGGCGAAGACCTCGGTTTAATGCTTCATCCCATAGACGGCACGCCAATAGTGCAGGGCTCACTTAACAACTGCACTGAAGTGTCAGCTTCGATTATTAGTGCTGAAGCTCTAGAGCGGCGCTCGAACCCACAAGCGTCTCATTCAGAGATGACAGTGCTATCAACAGAGCCACAGCTGACATTGGAGGCAGTCCAGAAAAGGTTCACATGGCTGATCGCAGGTATGAGGAACAGTCTTATTAGCAGAGGTTGAGTAGGTCGGGTCTCTACTCACTGAGTATTCAAGAAAGAAAGGCAACCTTATTGAAACATACAAGAATCTTAGGGACTTAACAGGGAAATTGTGGAAAGGTCACTTCCCCTTATAGGAGAATCTAGGACCAGAGGGCATAATCTCAGAACAAAGGGTCACCCATTTAAGACAGAGATGAGGAATTTCTTCTCTCAGAGGGTAGTGAATCAGTGGGATTCTTTACTGCAGAGGATTTACAGCCTTGGTCATTAGGTATATTCAAGACTGATAGAGATTTTTAATCAGTAAGAGAATCGAGGATTATGGGGGAAAGGCAGAAAGTGCAGGAGAGTATTATCAGATCAGTCATGATTTTATGGAATTGCAGAGCAGTCTCAATGGGCTGAATGGCCTACTTCTGCTCCGACATCTTACTGTCTTAAATCTCCTCACAACTTTCTCCTGTCTTCCAATCTAACAGACATTGCACACCTTTCCAAAACTGTGGTGCCCAGAATTGGATGCAATACTACAACTAAGGCTTAGCCATGCGATTGTAGAGGTTTAACATTACTTTATTGCTTTGGACACTATGAGACAATTTATGAAGCCAAGAATCTTGCATGCTGACTTAAAACATTCACTCAACCTTGAATGGTTTGTGCAGAAATAGCCCAGGTCTCTACGTGCCTGCACTCCCTTCAGAACTTGACCCTTTGTTTTATATTGCCCCTCTTACCAGGATGACAAGCTTTCCTGGAATTACCCAAGACCACCCAGCAATGTGACCTTTTATCCTGCAGCCAGATGGGGATTCCTGGAGGCATGTTCTTGATTACTTCGGTTGGTGCAGGCTTCGCTTCTACGCTTACAAGTTTGTGGTGTATTTCTAGGGCAAGGTGCACTGACGGGGACCAGCCAGTGACCCTCCCTTCTCTCTCCCTCCAACACAGTAATTATTTTCTTAATAATACTGCTACCATATGACCTTTATTTCTTGGATAACTTCAAACCTGCAACATTTAATACTCAGTTCTGCTCCCTTTTGAACCAGATCTCCATTACTGTTGCAACATCATAATTCCATGTGACTGCTCACAAACACAGCACACCGATCTTACTTCCAGCACTGCATTTATGTCCATACTCTAAACCTGAATTAGACTTTAATAAAAACTGAAAGAACTGCAAAACAGAAGTTGCTGGAAAAGCCCAGCAGGTCTGGCAGCATCTGTGAAGAAAAAGTCAAAGTTAATGTTTCAGGTCCGGTGGCCCTTACTCAGAACACGGAATTAGACTTTATTGTACTTCCTTACCTGATACCATCTAATATTTAACAATGTCTTACTGCAGTGCCATCTTGTTTACCCCTCCTAATGTTACATCCCCATAGAGTCATACAGCACGGAAACAGTTCCTTTGGTCCAATCAGTCCATGCTAATATCCCTCCAAATCTTTCCTATTCATGTACTTATCTAAGTATATTTTAAACGCTAACTGTGCTCGCATCCACCACTTCCTCAGGATGTTCATTCCACATGCAAACCACCATCTGTGTAAAAAAAAAATTACCCCGCATGTCTTTTTAAAAAAAACTCTTCTCTCACCTTAAAAATATACACCTAATCTTGAAATCACCCATCCTGATTCCTATCTTGCTGTCAAGTTATTTTAAACCCTGTTCTAGACCCCTAGCAAACTGCTGTGTGAGGACACTGCAGTATATTAGAACAAGGCAGAATCAAAGGCAAGGCTGGATAGCAAAAAGCATTTTTTTCATTAATCTTTTGACTAACCATTGCAAATGTGCAATTACCAAATATGCAACTGAGTTAAACCGATAAATGCACTGACATATTAAATGACCAATTTAAAATTAAAAATGTATTGAGAACAAACCACATATTGCTGTTTTCCATCGAGTGACGGGTGAAAATTCACACTGCAACTGTTTTCCTGCATACCAACGTCCATTGAAAAGTGCAAAGGCCTGCTGGCATTCCTCCTCTCTACAGTAAAACACAAGCAATTGGCTGTTAGCAACAAAGCAGCAGCAAAGAATGAACTAGGGAGAGATCTATACATAGTTTGCAGTAGTTCAATCATCAGAGTATACTGCAGAGGCATAGAATATGGAGCTTCATATCTCAATGCCAATCTGATGTCTTACGGTGGAGTGGAAGTTTGCAGGGAGTGGCCTGATTCACAGTGGTGAATGCAACTCTGACTATCGCTGAGAAGTACGGAAAAGGATTGAGGTGGAAAGAGTGGAACAGAGAAGTGCGACACGACAAGAAAGGGATGACATACGGATAATTCAAAGAATTTAAAAACATTTTGAGAAAAGCCTTTCTGAGCGATAGTTTCTCCACTTGGCTCCCACCACGGATAAAAAACTTCACAGGTTTGAAGCCCCACATCAGATACTACCAGGCCAAACCCGGTTGTACTCCCAGTATCGTAATGAGCAAGTGCTGCATGATCTGAGGGGAGAGGGTTCAGACAAACTAGGTCCCATTTGCTTGTAATACATGGATCTAAAAGATCCTATGGCACTATTTGTAAAATCTTCCAGCATCCTAGCCAACACCTATCCCTCAACCAATCGATGACTTATCTCAGTTTAGTCCATGAGCCCCTCGCTGTACAGAACTTGCTTTCCTGATAGTGACTACAAAATAATGTTAGTGGTTGTGAAATGTCTTGAGATATAAAAGACACTAAGTAAATCTAAAAGTCTAAACTCAATGCAGAACAGCATAGAAACGGACTTACTTTTGATACTGGACATACACATTTCCTCTGAGATGTGGCTCATAGTTGCAACTAACCTGGAAAATGTATAATATTGATAATTAATTTTGTAGCTTTGTGTGTTTAAAACCTGACATTATTTGATATACAGCTCCTAATGAGATACATTTTGGCTTTTAAAAATGGGTTTTGCTCTATTTAAGGGTTAGTGTTTAACTGAGAAATACTGATTCTTCAATCCTAGTTTTAGATCTCAATCAGACTTGTAAGAAGTAAATCCGAAGAAAAGGCCAGAACAAAATGTGTTTCTGAAACAGGAATAGTTTGAAAGCTATTACTTATGCAAAAACATAAAATTTGCTTTTGATCAATACGGACACTTGCCAAGTAAAAATCGCAAATTCAGGTGTATAACTCCAAACGGCAAAAGAACACTGTTATGAAGCTGTCTTTCTGAGACAGTTATGTTTTAAAATTGAGAATTCTGGAAACACCCCAGCTCAGAGACATGTCTGAGAGAGCCGGTTGACATGGGAAGAGAAAATCAAATAGAAACCATCGAAATTTCAAGCATCACTCTTCATGCCTTTACACAGTACCACTTGGAAAAAACACACAGCTGCTTTTTGAAATATGAGGATGAGACAAAGCAACCAGTGTTATAGAAGGAAGAGGACTTTTTAAGTTAACAATCAAACAGTATGCTTGGGAGAATTTGCTTTCAGTTGAGGCAGAACTGACAGGGCTTATGAAGCAAAGAATATAAGGAATAAAGAGTCAATTTAAGTGGCCCTACTGGTAAAAACTGGAGCTGAAGACTTGGGCTGCGCGGAATGACTTACAAAAGGTACTGGATGTTTTGACCTGGGGTGTTAAGAAGTGAGAGGCTGGTGGAGAGACGGGAATCCTGGAATATCTGCTCTTGGAATGGCTTCTTATTTGTAAGTCGTGATGCACCGTGAAAGGGTTGGTAAGATGCACATTCATTGTATTAGTTCATGTAAAAGTACCTTCTAGCTTGGTGTATTAGTTGTTTGTTAAGTAATACTTTGACTTTGGTTACTTCCACTAGTCACTACAAAATGCATTTCATTTTGGAAGTTATTAGACTCCACAGGGATTGTAATAATAGTGAACATCTTAAATTTGGGAAGAATACATAGAAACTTATAGCTTGCTACAGTAGGTAAGAGTTGCCCGAACAATTTGCAATTTAATGTGAAATACAATTGCACTAAGACTGGGATTACAGTTAAATCCTAAACAAGTTAGCCTAGTAACTGTCTCTCTTCAAGTGTACAAGAAGTTGAATTTGAGTAGGCTTTGCATGGAGTGATGTTTCCGCTGGGGTGGGGAGTCCAAAATTGGGGTCTTTAAATGAGATGGTGACTGATAAAACCATGAAAATGCTGGGAGAAGATCTTTGACTCAGAACGTTTGGAGTTTTGAACTAATTGAAGCAAATAGCAACAATATACATAAAGGGGAAGGGAAATAAATGTTTGGGGGAAGAAGTGACTGTAAGATATGCTGATAGGGCAAAATAAAGGGGCTTATTCCAAGCAGAAACATCCAAATGTTTGCAACTGTAAATTCTTTATAATATGAAGCATAAATGAATTTATAAAGTACCTTAAATTGTATTACTTTCCCAACACTCTTAAATTCAGGCAGTACATCCTCATAGAATTCCACAAACTGCTGGTAAATGTCCTCCTCACTGTGCTCCAGGCCAGAATCTGTATCATAATCATCACGCCTACTCTCCTCCATCCCAAAGGTAATGAACATGGCTCGGATAAGGAGGGTCTGACTTGATGTCGGGTATACATGTTTACGGGAACATCTGTAAGAAATAAATGAACGACAATTCTGTTATACGAAGACAGCCAAGGGATAACAGTGTAAATTATTACAGAATTTCCAGTTCCAAACTAATGGTGTCCAACCCAACTATCTACTACTTTAAAATGATAATTAGCATCACACGATGAATTGGTTTGTATAATCATTACACAAGTGAACCCCAGTAGGCATCTTATTTTTGTGGTGGGTGCAGCAATTTAGATTACAGAATACACAAAAATATACTTAGCAACACGTGGAGTCCATTCAGCCCCTCAAGACTGTTAACCATAATGAGTTCACAATGATCTGTATTTGACTCTGTTCACCAGCCTTTCCTTCAAATACGTTGACTTTAGTCCTGAAAGCTTTGAGTGATCCCAGAGTCCACAGTCCATTAGGACAGAGTTATAGATTTCCACTCTCCTTTGTCAGAGAGATAATGGTGATTTTATACCTCAATGGATTAGCTATCCTTCTATGTTTAAGCCCTGATGATCTGGATTCCCTGTCCCAGAACAAACAGTTTCACTGGATTCAGTCTCAATCTTCTATTTTGTTGCCCCTTTGAAGCAAAAGTGACCATGTTCATCATCTGGGGTGCTGGGTAGGGCTCCAGTGGGCACGCACATGACTGCTAAGACTGAACTGTTCCCAAAAAGTCCTGATTCGGCTGCAAATAAGACCAGCTGCTGCAGATGATGGAGTTTTGGACAGGCAGCTGGATTGGGATTTCCTCAGCTGGTTTTCTCTCTGTATCCTGTAAGCACTTGCTTTTAAAGAAAGCTGCACCATTTTTCATTTGTTAAACTTCTCCCAAGACTCAAAATTGATTTCAAAACTCCCAAGATCGTAGGTCAAAGAGATACAAGATACTTGAATCAGAAAGCAAACGAACATCAGTCTATGTAGACCACAAAGTCTAGAAGAGATTCTGTGATGCTGTACGACTAGTTCATCAGCAAATCCTTGGTGTGGCCAAGTCATCACTACTCACAGAAAATGAGGAACAAGCACGTTAACCACCTCCTCAATCAGCCCTGACCCATTATTGAAGAAACAACCAACTAGCTGCCATGGCTTGCCGTCAACCGCCTTCTAGAGTTCCATATAGATGTAACCAGCTTGTCAGTGAGTTAAGAAACACATATCTGACTCCACTTCCAACATTTTTTCAGGTAACACATGCTGTGGATAAAGAGGCACCAGTAATGTATGGTACTTAGGTGGCACAGTGGTTAGCACTGCTGCCTCACAGCGCCAGGGACCAGGGTTTGATTCCAGCCTTGGGTGACTGTCTGTGTGGAGTCTGCACATTCTCCCTGTGTCTGTGTGGGTTTCCTCTAGATGCTCCAGTTTCCTCTCTCAGTCAAAAGGTGTGCAAGCTAGCTGAATTGGCCATGCTAAATTGCCCCGTAGTATCCAGGGATCTGCAGCTAGGTGGGTTAGCCATGGTAATTACAGGGAAGGAGTGGGGTGCTGTATCTGGGTGGGATGCTCTTTGGAGGGACGGTGCAGTCTCGATGGGTTCAACAGCGTCCATCCACACTGTAGGGATTTTATATTGGCATAGAAGATTAGCTACTTAACAGGGAGTAGATATTAGGCATAATAGGGTGTTTTCCAGCTTGCCAAGATGTATTTAGTGATGTACCAGAGGGACTGGCGCTGCTATCTCAACTTTATATAAATTACTTGGATGAAGTGACTAAAGCCAACTTTGTCCATTTTGGCAAGAAGAGTAAAAATGTGTAATATCAAATGGTTTGATATTCCACAGCTCTGAGATACAGAGAGGTTTAGTTGTCCTTGTGTGTGAATCGTAAAAGACTGGTATGCAGATACAGCAAGTAATTAGAAAAGCTATCATTGAATGTGAAGGATATAGAATATAAAAGTAGGGAGACTGTGCTTCAATTATACAAGGCAGTGGTGAGATTGCAGGGGGAAAATCTACACAGTACTGGCCACCTTATTTAAGGAAATATTAAATGCATTGGAGGCAGTTCACAGATTATTATTTAGTGGATTAATACCATGGGTTATCTTGTGACGACAGGTTAGACTTGTATCAGCTGATGTTCAGAAGAATAGGACAATCAAATTGAAACAAACAAAATCCTGAGGGGTCTCAACAGGGTAGATGTGCACAGAATCTATAACCAGGGTCAGCCACTTAAAACAGATTTTAGGTTAATTGTTTGGAACTCTCTTCCTGAAAAGCTATTGGAAGTAGAGTTCTTGAATATTTTCAAAATGGGGTGGTGGGATTCTTGATAAGCAAGGGAATGAAAAGTTATCAGGAGTGGTAAGAATGTGAATCTGAGGTTACAATTAGATCAGCCATGATCATATTAAATCATGGAACAGACTGGAGGGAGCCTCCTCCTGCTCCTTGTTTATCTGTTTGTATCTTGAGTCACTGATGCCACTTGTTGAGTTTCCATAACACCACAAATTATTCAATGTTAATCATATTCAAATTAAACATTTGCTCCCATGTAAAACAACCAATCTAATTATTCAGCATTCTAACTTCTCAGTGACCTCTCTAAAAACAGCAATAAATGGGCCAGAATCAGAGCTGATGCCTAAACTGACAACTAATTTTACACCAGCATCCTGTACCTCTGAATTTCAAAACACAGTTCTCAACTATTCTACAATAACAGGAAGGATATACCTAACCAGGGGTAGCAGGTGCACTTTAAATTATGTCATATCCAGCAATAATATATAGAAATATAGAAGCAGCTATATAAAAAAAAAATCCCGAGTCCTAAAAAGAGAAGTGCTGCTGTTTCCAGGCTTCATTTTCATATACCGGAGGTTGTTAACTGAGACACCGAAAAAAGACAAAGTCATTGTCATCTTTTAAGACTGATTAAACCTGGAGCCCATGACCTTTGGAAAAGACAATACCAGTGAGATATGGAGCACACACAATAATCAAAATTCCTACCACTGAAGACCAGATTGATCCAAACCTCTGGATGAAAACAAACAATGTCATTTCAGGCCTTTCAAGTCAGTGACCAAGGGCGCAGAACTCAGGAGCAGAAGTAGGCCATTTGCTTCACCATTCAACGAGATCATTGCAGACTTGGTTGTGGTCTCAACTCCACTTTCCCCTCTGCCACTCGATTACCCTAGACTTCCTCGTCAATCAAAATTCTCATTCAGCCTTGGAAAGATTTCATGACCTGTCTCAACTGCTTCTGGGAAGAGAATTCTACAGACTAATCACTCAAAAATATGCTCCTCTCATACGTTTCAAAATCTGTTTTATTCTTAAACTGTGTCTCCTAGATGTGGCCTTTCCCACAAGAGTTATCTTCCATGATGACAGGTCCTTCAGGATGCTTTATTATGATCACCTCCCATTCTGCTAAAGTCCTGCAGGTATAAGCCCAAACTGTTCAACCTTTTCTCGTAGGTTAAGCCAATGACCCTAGAATGCTTCAACAACACCTTTTCTGATCTGCAGATATCACTGGAATGGCTATGAAAGGAAAGCAAATCTTCATCTGGGCGGCAAATCGTATCTTTAACAGGCAGTGGGTGTGCTTTGAACAAAGAGGTAGATACTCTGGTCTTTCTGGAAGCCCAGTTACGTCCAGATTTCAATACTTTTCTCACCTATCACCAAATCTGCAGGATCCAGTCTTCAGAAAGAATGGACAATATGATTTATCCTTTTCAGTCCCATAATCCTCTGGTGCTTCTGGATTATGCCATGTGCCACCATTCTCCAACTGTTGACAAAGTAAATCACAATTTTAACAGGTTTACAGATTTAAAACACATCAAAAGCTAAAGTAATGCTGAATGGACTGAAATGTAAAGTGATCAGATGAATTGAAAAGCATTTGAAGGATGGAAAGCAAGGTATGATGAAAGGAAGTTCCTCAGAATTAACAGGCACAGTGAATGAGGGCTGATTCATTAAAAGTTGAACTGCTTGAATACCGTGAACTACACATACACATAAGTGAAGCCCCCCATAGGTTCAATACTAGGAGCATTTCTGTTTTACATTTCACCCATACATTATTGACTGGGAGATACACAGTATCATTTCAGAACCTGCTGGTGACAACAAATTTGGAAGTACAGCAAAAACCGAGAAAGACGGCAATAGATTTTGAAAGGATGTAGGCTGACTGATGGGAAGGGTGGACACATGATAGACAAAATTCAATGCTGAAACATCAGAGTGGATACATTTTGGCAGGAAGCATAAGACAAAATGTGCTAACTGCGAAGTTTTAGAATGAGTATAAGACAGAGAGAGACTGCGTACCAAGTTCTGAAAGGTTAATAAATCAGTCAACCAAGTATATCAGCTCCCAGACTTTATAAATAACAGGCAGAGATACATAGATTAGGGATAAGTTAAGCCAGTATAAACACTGGTTCCAGTCAACCGGGAGCAATTCTAGTCATCACGCTTTAGGCCAAACGGAAAGCCTTTGGAAAAGGTTCAAAGAAGAACGAAGAACAAGAACAAAGAAAATTACAGCACAGGAACAGGCCCTTCGGCCCTCCAAGCCTGCGCCGATCGAGATCCTCTGTCTAAACCTGTCATCTATTTTCTAAGGGTCTGTATCCCTTTGCTCCCTGTCCATCCATGTACCTGTCCAGATACATCTTAAAAGACACTAACGTATCTGCGTCTACCACCTCCGCTGGCAACTTGTTCCAGGCACCCACCACCCTCTGCGTAAAGAACTTTCCTCCTCTCACTCTGAACTCATGACCCCTAGTAATTGAGTCCCCCACTCTGGGAAAAAGCTTCTTGCTATCCACCTTGTCTATACCCCTCATGATTTTGTAGACCTCAATCAGGTCCCCCCTCAATCTCCGTCTTTCTAATGAAAATAATCCTAGTCTACTCAACCTTTCTTAATAGCTAGCGCCCTCCATACCAGGCAACATCCTGGTGAACCTCCTCTGCACCCCCTCGAAAGCATCCACATCCTTTTGCAAAATACACAAGACTTAAAAATACAGCTCCACAGTTAATGTGGAGAGACTAAAGAAGCTGGGGTTGTCCTCCTAAGAAGGGAAACCAAGAGGAGATTTAAAAAGGGCTTTAGTACAATGAGGGGTTTAGACAATATAGAAATTATTTGTAATGCTTAAATAAGTAAAAATTAGAGACACAGATTTAAAGTGATGGACAAAAGACAGGAAGCGACGTGAACATGTATCAAGTGGTTAGAATTTGTAATGCACACAGTCTGGATGCCCAGTGGAAACAGATTGAAACAGCAGTGATATGGGCAAAGAACAATGGAGGGCGGCTCTTCAAAAGAGTCGCACAGACTTGATGGGTTGAATGGACTCCTGTGCTTTAATATTTCATGCTTTTATGATCTGGCTCTGTGGGAAATAATAGCAAAACTTGCAAATGACACAAATTTGAATGTCAAATGATAGGCAAAACTGTGAAACTCTGAAGGAGACATAAGTTGGCTGATAGGTGGTCCATCCACAAACTGTGAAGTAATTTTTTGAAGGATTAGGGAAACAATAATTTTTTTTAATAGTTTACTTTGGATGTGTACAAAGCAAAAGAGTTTTGTATTTGTAAATTTAAAAATCCTCAAGGGCTGGCAGAATCAGACAGATTGAAACATGTACCTGCACAAATCACTGTAGGTGATGGGCAGGTTGAGAAAGCAGTTAATTAAGTATAGAAAATCTTGAGCATTATAAATAGGGCCTTGGCGTGCAAAAGCAACAAGTTTGGTTTTACTCATTTGTGGATTGTGGATATCGAAGGCTGGCCAGCATTTATTGCTAATCTCCAGTTGCCCTGGAAAAGGTGTGTTATGGACCAGACCAGAACCCACAATACATTTTGAGACGGTAGCCGAGACCCTAGCTTTTTCTTATTTTAGAGGTAGATGTGAAGTGCCATGTTCCAGATGCAATGCAACTGGTCAAACTGCTTGATGTTGAGCAAAACACAATTTATTTAAACACTATGGTTAAAATACAAACAAAAGAAAGAGAAATTAGAACAACTCTATTGGAAAACTTAACCGAATAATACAGTACCTGTTACTAATTAATTGTTCCAATACAGTAACATCTCAAACACACCCCTTGGCAAAAAGGCAAATTCAGACACAGATTCTCACATGCTGTTCTCCAATCCATGAAGGGAAAAGAAAGCATCAAGAAAATTCAGAGAAAGGAGTAACTAGGAGACATTCACTGAAGTTTCCATGTCTTGAGACCCCAAAGGTTTCCTGCCTAAAACTCAGTCCAAAAACCAGAAAGCCTGGTCTGAGAGAGCTGCTTCCCTTGTTCCAACTTTTAAACAAAACCCAAGGCCTCACAAATTGTTTACTTTCTTAGAGACCGTTTGTTACCTCATGGCTTACAAACTCTCCAAAAAATAAAACAGGACAAATAGTCACATAAATTGACAGTATCATCACAGGGAGCGGCAACCTTAAACCTGTTATAAATAACCTGTTTTAAAGGGGAGAGCATGGTATAGTGCTAGTGGATGATACTGCTAACCCAGAACCTCAGGTTTATGCTCTGGGATTCAAATCTAGTTTCTCTACAATTTCTGGTTTTGTTTCAGATTCCCAGTTTCTGCATATCTTTGTTTTATTCATCTGTTATCCCTCCTGCTTGCTTCCCAGAACCTTTAACTATAGCTCAGCAGGTCTGGCAGAATGATCCTTCCCTCAACAGTTGCTGCCAGACCTGAGTTTCTCCACAATTTGTGTGCGTGTGAGATAGAGATTAAGGATGGTTTGTTTAAAGGTGGGCTAGGGGAGAAGGGAACATTGAATTGTGTATTTTACTGGTCAATGGCCTATTTTTGACAAATAGCAATCTCCAATTCTGAGTGCAATTATCACCTATTTGATCTTGATCATCAAAGCAAGGGAGAGGATCATCAACAATGCTATCAAGCAGCAGTTGCACAAGCAATAATCTGCTCCCTGACGCTCATGCTCAGCTTTGGATCCCCCTAGGCAATTGATTCCTGATGCCATTACAGCTTTGGTCCAAACACAGACAGAAGAAGTGTATTTCAGAGGCAAGAGGAATTGCACTCTTATAGCATGGCAGCATTTGACCAAGTAAAAGGAACCCAGTAAAACTGATATCAAAAGAAATCAGAGAAAAGAAAGATTTGTACACACTGCATCTTTTAAAGTTTACCAAAGCGCTTTACAACCAATTAGTATGCGTCACAAATGCGAAAGCCAATTGCACACAGCATGATCCTACAAATCGTGAAGACACATAGATGGCCAGATAATCTGAGGAATTAGGAAGGTTCTGAGGAAGGGTCACCGGACCCGAAACGTTAACTCTGTTTTCTCCTCCACAGATGCTGCCAGACCTGCTGAGCTTTTCCAGCAACTTTGTTTCTGGCCAGATAATCTCTTTTTTAATGATATTAATTAATGATGTTGGTAACAACAGGACAAAGGAGCATGCACCCGCTCTTTAAAAATGTACCACGGAATCATTGACAACACTTGTCAGGAAAGACAATTCCTTCGTTAAATGTCTCATGCAAAAAGCAGCACCCCTCAGTTCTTCACTGAAGTTGTAGCCCACGTTTTGTTTACTAATCGCTGGAGTGGAAATTGAGCCCATGATGATTTATCTTAGAGGTAAAGTTCTACCATTGAGTTATGCAATTAAGAATGACCTGAAGAGCTCTTGGAAATTATAAAGGGGTTTGATAACAAATGTAGAGAAGATAGTTTCATTGCAAAGGAGACTAAAATCAGGGGTTACAAACACAAGACAGTCACAAAATAAATTCACTAAAATAGACGAAAAGGCAGGTTGCGAAAGGGATACAAATAATTTACAGAGATATACTGATAGGTTAAGTGGGCAAAATGTGGGCAAATAGTGTATAGTGTGGGGAAAATATGAAGTTATTCATCTTGGAACGGAGAACAAAAGAACAGCATATTATTTAAATGGAGAAAAACTGCAGAAAGCTGCAACACAGAGGGACTTGCGGGTACTTATGCACGAAACATGAAAAGTTAGCACGTATGAGTAGGGAATTTTTACTGCAATTGCACAACATGCTGGTGAGACCACAAATGAGTGTGGTTTTGGTCTCCTTATTCAAGGAAAGGTATCATTTCATTAGAGGCAGTTCAGAGAAGGGTCACGAGGATGATCCCTGAAATGAAGGGATTGTCTAAGGGGCAAAGGCTAAACAGATTGGGACTCTGCTCACTGGTGTTTAGAAGAATGAGAGGTGATCTCAATGAAATACGTAGGAATCTTAAGGGGTGTGACAGGGTAAATGCTGAGAGGATGTTTCCCCTCATGAGACAGTCTAGGACCAGAGGGCATAGTCTCAGAATAAAGGGGCACCAATTTAAGACTGAGATGAGGAGAAATTTCTTCTCTTAGAGGGTTGAGTGTCATTGGAACTCCTTGCTACAGAGAGCCGGGGGCAGAGTCCTTCTGTATATTTAAGGCTGAGATAGATTTTTGATCAGTCGGGAAATCAAGAGAGGGGTGGAAAGTGGACATGAAGAATGCCATATCAGCCATGATCCTATTGAATAACAGAGCAGGCTGAAGAGGCTGAATGATCTACTCCCATTCCTATTTCCCATGGTTTTATGATCAATAGCAAATTTCAGTAAAAAGTCTTTACCCAGCGTGGTGTGATGTGGTGGCATAAACACACAGTGGGTGACGACAACAACAATTTACAATTACACAGTACTTCGGATTTGTTTGGTCAACAAAAAACAGAAGCCAAACCGAACAGGTAGGAAACTTCATGAGAAAGTTCTAGGATTAGAGGTTAGCAATAAGAAGGAGCCAAGGCCATGAAAAGATGGTGACAATTTTAAGTTAATAGCATCAGGGACTAGAAGCTGAAATACACCAATGAGGGCAGAGATGGTAACAAGTAGGACTTGGTGTAAATTAGGATGTGGGCATTGGATTTCTCTACCAAACTCTCATCTTTCCCATTAAGGACATGCGTAGGGACCAGAGGCATACAAATTAAGTTTGTTTGGATTCTAAGTTGCTTTAAATTACATTATTCCTCATTATGGAAGAATTATTATTAAAGAATTAAACATAGTCAATAAAACCAACATTCTTCCAAACAAACATCTGTGGATGCCTGTAGACTTCTCTAAAGTAACTCCAAACCCTCACTTGTACTTTTTTCAATTGGCAAGGGTATTAGTGACGGACAGGAAAGTGGAGTTGAGGCCACAATCAGATTAACCATGATCTTACAAAATGGTAAGCAAAAATCAAGTGCACCAAGTGGCTTACATCTGTTCCTAATTCATATATTGATGTGGATATCATACAATATTCTTCTAGGAAAAGAGGACAAATCAAATGGTCAGTCTTATGCATCCACTTCTTGTTAATAGATAACGAGATCTGTTGGGTTCTCCTCCCTCCCTATTGCACAGTAGTTAGAGCTCACTAGAATTAGACCACGTCTTGGCACTTTGCTGAGCAGACAGCATTATGTTTATTTAGCTGAGAACAAAGTTTAATGAAATATTTTCCATTAAGCCGAACACAGTTTAATTTGTATTATTCAAAAGATTCAAAGAACATACAATACCTGATTTTCTGCCTGATCCAGCATTTTCTGAACAGCTTCCTACAAATGGTGTAAACATAGGACTGGTAAAAAAAAATTTGCAGTACATATCTGGTACACATCTGATTCTACTTGTTAAGAATGAGTGTTTTAGAAAGTGGATTCATCACAGGAAGTTAATAGTTTTAATACATTATTCAAAGGCAGTTAAATTCAAAAGCAAATATCTTGTTCTGTTGTGAAAAATGTGGAATAGATGAGGGTACACTATTAATCAGAAAAATATTATAATTCAGCCTTCATAGTGGAAAGTATTTTATGATTACTGCAAATCAAAATACTGCTGATTCACTTCCCTGTGCTCCCAACACTTCCCAACATTCAGCAATATATTAACTGTCAGTTAACCCAAAAACCAAGGCAATAATTATTAACTTTTTAAATTGCAAATTCTGTATAGCCACATCAGTGTTAGCACCTAGAACATGACTAGCTCAGTCCCTATATGCTGGATATCTAAGATGTGCAGATAAATTTACAAGGTAGCTGAATATATAGAACAGGTTGGATCTTCGGTTTACACAGTGGCTTTCAAAACTGTATGCGAGACTGGCATGAAAGGACTTGAAAAACTATTCAGTTAAATATTTCGGGAGGTTTAATAGCAAGAGGCTATGAGACAAAGCTGAATTTACTAGTAAATCTTTATGTCTTACACAGCACGAAGGGATATCAAATTACAAGACTCATAATTCAAATTATGTTTGCAAACAATTATGAAAAAGATACATCTTGATGTATTAGTCAGTAAGGTCGAGCGGTGGGAACTCTTTAGTGCAGGGCTGTTAAGGAATATCACTTGTATAGGTCCAGATAATTTTCATGAACACATTAAATTCTGTTACAATACAAGGCATCAGAAAGATAAGAATGAATTCATCAAAGTAAATCCTTTCTAAGTCCTCAGGTTTGTGAGGTTAACTGCTAGCTGAATTCTCTTTGTCTAAGTTTCGGTTAACTTAGGCTGGATATCCTTCCCGAGTATCATTATTGGCTTGATAGTAACTTTCAGCATACACTCAAATATACTACAGGGCTGTGCCCAAGCAAAACATTCAACAGACTTTCTTCCTGCAATCAAGTCATACTGTCCGAGCAAAACTTCAAGGTAAGGCATTTCAACTTACCATACTTAAGTTTTAAAGAGCAAATTTTAACTGATTAAGAGTTCAAACTTGCTCCCAAAAGATTATCAGTTACCCAACTTGAGTAAAACAAAACGAGCTATCCAGTGAGGCAACACCAATTCAACAGATTTCATCACGCTTTATTCTGAATAGGCGACTTGATTAAATTTTGAACATCATGAACTAATAATAGAGAAACTTCTTTTGTAATAATCTATATATTGCTTTATTACATCTGAAACTGATGCCCAAATTGATAAATAAAACAAATTTTTTTTTAAAAAAATCACTCCATGGGCTTCAACCCAATATGCAAGTACCTGGCTCGCTTTGATCAAGAACCATTGCTGATTTAACTCAGTTTTACCATTGCTACCTATGAAGTGATCAAGTTTAACTTTTTGGCTAGCTGCAAGTTCCTTTAGTATGGTTTAATACTGAATGTGTTCTAACAGTTAACTACACCAACAGGTCTTTGTGGAATCACAATATGGTATCATTCCAAAAATATGGCAATTAGGACATGGATCTTAGTAAAGGGGACACTGGTCAAGAACTGAAATGCTTCTTAAAGCAAGATACTGAAGATTAAAATGATTGGGAGCCAAGTACACTAACATGGCTTTTAACTTCTCTCATCTCTATCCAAATTAAGTTTAGGTGGATAGCAAGTTGCCACATGTCTCCAAATTTATGACACAAAACTACTCCAAGTCTGACAATCTCATTCAGATAAGGCTCAAGATGAGAGATGAAAAACTGACACACAGATTGTTGATAACAAGGCGTGGGGCTGGATGAACACAGCAGGCCATGGCTTTGCAGATTCACTCTGCTTGTATATGTGTTATAACTGACCAGCAAGTACTTTAATGCTGACTTTGGATGCCTGCAATAGAGAGCATTCCATTCCCTGGACACAACTTAATAAATGAACAGAAAAATGATATCAAGTCTTTTGTATTTAACACCATTATTCTTTCAGGCTAAGTTATCCACAAACAACTGTCCTACTTCAAGCAAAAATACAGAATTAAGATATGAAATGCTTTTTAAAGAGGATATATGTTGTGAATTTATCCTCCTAGAGCTGGAATCACCTCTCGTTCTCTCCGCTCCTGCTGTTTGTGTTCCACTTGCTCTTTTTCCTTCATCTGCTGCTGTTCCCATTCTTCTCGTATTCTTCTCTGGGAACACAAAAGAAACACAATCACATTGCAGTCAACACTCATTTCACAGTCCTATTTTAACATCAGAATACCTCTTATTTAAGGATGATCTCACTTTTCAGATTTTAGTTCTGATGTTAAAATCCAAGAGTTTTCAGCATAACTGGAGATTGTCCCAAACATGGTCGACAATGAAATAAACAACTTCTGAAATATTGGCATCATTTGTGCTCAATTCAAACCATCTACAAAGTGATCAACACCTTGGAACTAACATTCCAAAGGGAGGAAGAGTCAGAGCCCAACTGCCAAATATAAATGACTTGCGTCCAAAAACAAAGACTCTTCTCCTGCCTTAATGCATGCTGCATTTTCTTGCTACACAGCTTAACATTGCAGGGCTCCTTCACATACATTTCATAAGATTCCATCTCCTCCAGCAGAAACAAGTTGTTTTGTGAGCATCAGAACCTCAAAGTGAGAATCATTATTTTGTGAAGCACTGAATCAGATCTGAGGTGCTGAGTTTATTTAAAGACATTGGAATGGTCTAGCTTTTCACAGCTTCAGAGCTGCTGACACAAGTTGAGATTTTAAAGATAATTTTCTTTCACAATTTCTCACACTTTTAATTTCTCTCAATCTAAGAGCTCAAAAAAAAATCCAACTTGCAAGCAGTACTGCTAAGTGTTTATTATAGGTTGGATAGCACAACTGCAAACCACAGAACAAAATGTCTTTTCAACTAATGAAAGATACAATTTGGTCATTTTAGCTTGATTAATCTCTTCATTATAATACTCACGACACAATGTAAATTATAAAGAAAATAATATTTCAGTTGTTGACTGCACCTCCTAATTTACAGTCTCAACAGCACCTCAGATCAGCTAGAGATTTCAGGGTCACTATTATCTATCTCATTGCTCTGTGTGATTAAAAGAACAGAAAACTGAAATGTTTACCTCCTCCTCTTCCTGCTTTTTCCGTGCTGCTTCTTCTTTTTCCTTTTTCAGCCGGAATTCCTCTTGTGCCTGCTGCTCTTTTTCCAGCCATTCTACATGTAAGCGCTGCCTAACACATGACACAGGGAGAAGGGTGGAGAGAATTACCACAACCCTTATAGAGTCATACAACATGGAAACACACTCTTTGGTCCAACTCATTCACACCAACCAGACATCCCAATCTAATCTAGTCCCATTTGCCAGCATTTGGCCCATATCCCTGTTAAACCCTTCCTATTCATGCACCCATCCAGATGCCTTTTAAAATGTTGTAATTGTACCAGCTTCCACCAGTTCCTCTGGCAGCTCATTCCATGCATGCACCACTGCCTGCGTGTTGACCCCTCAGGTCCTTTTTAAATCTTTCTCCTTTCACTTTAGATCTGTGTCCTATAGTTTTGCACTCTACCCTGGAAAAAGGACCTTGGCTATTTACGCTATCCACGCCCCTTTGATTTTATACACCTCTATAAGGTCACCCCTCAGTCTCCAACACTCCAGGGAAAAAAAGCCCCAGCCTATTCAGCCACTTCCTGTAGCTCACACCCTCCAATTCAGGGAACCTCCTTGTAAATCTTTTCTGTACCCTCTCAAGTTTAACAACATCCTTCCTATAGAAGGGCGACCACAATTATATGCAGTATTCCAGAAATGGCTTCAATGATCTGTACAGCTGCAACATGCCTTCCCAACTCCTATTCTCAATGTTCTGACCAATGAAGGCAAGCGTGCCAAACACCTTCTTCATCACCCTGTCTACCGTGAGTTGTTCGGTGGCTAGCACTGCTGCCTCACAGCACCAGGGACCCAGGTTCAAATCTACCCTTGGTTGACTGTGCAAACTCCACATAGACATTCTCCCTGTGTCTGCATGGGTTTCCTCTGGGTGCTCCAGTTTCCTCCCACAGTCCAAACATGTGCAGTTCAGGTGAATTGCCCATGTTAAATTGTCCGTAGTGTCTAGGGATGTGCAGGCTAGGTGGGTTAGCCATGGCTATGCAGGGTTTCAGGTGGGTAGGGGGATTGGGTCTGGGTGGGATACCTTCAGAAGGTCATTGTGGACTCGACAAGCCAAATGGCCTGCTTCCACTATGAAAGGACTCCACCTTCAAGGAACTATACACCTGCACCCCTGGGTCTCTGTTCAGCAACACTCCTTAGGGCCCTATCATTAAGTGTATAAGTCCTGCCCTGGTATGCCTTACCAAAATGGAACACCTCACATTTATCTAAATTAAATGCCATCTGCCACTCCTCAGCCCATTGGCCCATCAAGGTCCTGTTGTACTGTGAAATAACCTTCTTCATTATCCATTACACCTCCTGTTTTGGTGTCAGCTGCAAACTTACTAATCATTCATGCTACATTCACATCCAAATCATTTATATAAATGACGAAAAGCAGTGGATTCAGCATCGATCCTTGTGACACAGCGCTGGTCACAGGCCTCCAGTCTGAAAAACAACCCTTCACGCCAATTTTGTATCCAATTGGCTAGCACCCCCAGATTCCATGTGAGGTAACCTTCCTAACTCGCCTACTATGTAGAACCTTGTCAAACGCTTTGCTGAAGTCCTAATAGACAATGTCTACCGCTCTGCTTTCATCAATTTTTTTGTCACATCTTCAAAAAACCCAGTCAGCAATACAAAACAGGAGTGCTAATAGCTGAAGATTAATACAGGAGATACGTGTCCAGGTTTGGTCTCTATATCCAAAGAGTCACTGGCACATCGGAAAAGGGACATGGAAATTAACATTACAATATATTAAATGCAATCAAACCCAAATCAACCAACTGAGTTTACTTACTCCTCAGGAACTACAGCAATCCACATCACTGACAGTTCAACTATTTCCATTTGATTTAAAAGAGCAGAAACTCATTTTAAAATTTTAGCATTTAAAGATTTAACATTTAAATAACATAGTCTTTGACAGATGCTTTAAACAGTAGTTGCCAACAGTCCTCACTCTAATACGGAATTTGAGACCTTTTTTTGTAAAGTGAAAGGCTCATAGATCTCAAAGGGTTACTGACCTTTCAGCCTCCAACTCTCTTTCTTCTTCCTCAAGGTTTTCTGCCTCTTCTATTTCCTCTTCATTAGCTAATTCTGAAACAGAATTAAAATAATACCACAATTGTAGCTGGCACAAAGAGAAAGTGTATAAAATCTGCATACATTGGCATTCATCATTTTTAGTGTGGTATGTATTAAAGAACTGCTGATACATTTATATTTTCCCTACACTTCAAGACCCAATCTCCGCATGGTCACTGGAAAACCTACAATATCAACTAAGAGAGGGAGGGGGAAGAGCTTCTGAAAGTCTTCTGGGTCAGAATCCTTGAGTGTCCCAATATGCAAAGGTCTGCAGCAGTTCAAGGCAACAACTCAACAGTACCTTTTCCAGGGCAATTCAGAATGGGCATTAAATGATAGCCAGTGATGTCCACATTCCATGAACAAATAAGAACAATGTCATAAACAGCACTCAATCCTAAAATAACGCTTAATATATATTCTACCATTCAGCCCCAGCATTCTCTCTAACTGTTCCAGAACATAAGGTCCACACTCACCTTGTCCTGGTCTCTCCGATTCCCTCCTATAGCCCAGCAACATCTCCCAGTTTCTCAGTCCTGCCTGACTCCTTTACCAGCCCCAACCCCTATCAGATGCCCCTCCCGGACACCCACCACACCTTTCTAGACCATCTCACCCCTCCTGGACCTCTGCCAAGGTCCTCCCTCTCCCCTCCAGGGCTCCAACACGCTGCTCACACTCTGGTTCCAGGAATTCTTCTGCACCCACCACCTCCCAATCTCTCGTCTCCCACCTACTCCTTGGTCACCCATGGGTCCCACTCTTCCAAGTTCCACCATAACATGCCCCACCTCTCAGGAACTCCAGGCACCCCACCACCAACATCCCAACTCTGTGTTGGTCCCACATCTTGGCTACCCCCTTCCCCACCATAATCCTCCAGACCCTGACCTAACCTGGATACCCTCCCTCTTTCCCACCCCCAGGATCTTTCCCTGATCTCCCTTCTCCGCACCCCACATTCCCAAACTCTCTGGCTTGCCCTCCCCTTCTGGCCTGCCCTCCCCTTCTGGCCGGGCTCCTACCTGCCTGCCGCTGTTTGGCCTCTTCCTGCCGCCTCCTCCTCCGCTTCTCCTTCTTCAGCAATGCTCGTGCCTTCCTGTGACTGCAATGACAGAAAGCAACAGTGACATAGAGGAAGACAGAGACAGTGAGTGAGTACAAGAGCTTGAACAAGTCAGAGTGAAAGAGCGCGAGTGTACATTTATCTCTCTCACACTATATTTTTCTCCCTCTCTCTTTTACAGACTCAGTACTTTCTCCCTCAGTGTATATTTCTCTCACATTGTGTGCATGAACTGCACATGATCTGTACATTTCTCTCACACTGTGTATATTTCTTTCACACAGAGCATATTTTCTCAATGTGTATTTTGCCCACACATATTGTATATTCCTTTCCCTCTCACATATACTGTGTTTTTCTCCCTCACAGTTTATACTTTTCTTTCACACTCAATCTATCTTTCTCACGCATACTCAATGCTTTTGCCTCTGTCTCACTCTCTCACAAAGGGTGTATATTTCTCACACGTGCACACAGCGCACATTCCACTGTCACGTGCACACAGCATACGTTCCTCTCTCAAGTACAGCACGTACAGATTTCTAGTCGCTCAACTCTCTCTCGCGCTGACACACAAACTTCTAGTCGCTCAACACTCTCTTGCGCTGGCACACGTGCACCGTGTACACCTCTCTCGTACGCTGGCACGCGTGCACCGTGTACACCTCTCTCGCGCGCTGGCACGCACGCAGCGTGTACACCTCGCGCGCTGGCAGGCACGCAGCGTGTACACCTCGCGCGCTGGCACGCGCGCACCGTGTACACCTCTCTCGCGCTGGCAAGCACACACCGTGTACACTGCTCTCTCGCGCTGGCACGCGCGCACCGTGTACACCTCTC
>JAHRHZ010000129.1:624532-634559 GCA_024137785.1 Ginglymostoma cirratum
CCTTGTTATCTCGGATTCTCCAGCATCTGCAGTTCCTATTATCTCTGGTTTGATGATTCCTTCGTTTTCCAGCCTCATGATTTCTAACTCTACGTTTGCCCGTAAGGCAATGGCACTGGGCGGGCCTTGCAGAACTGTGGAGTTGCTTCTTGGTCAACATGATAGTCCCTTGACCTTCCGGAAAAATCTTCCAGGTATTTAATTAGGACTTCACTCAGGCAGCCTTTTGCTAATCAAAAAAAATGTCGAGCCAATTACGTTGAATCTTTCTCAACCAATTTCACCCCATCAAGCTTGGGCCTGATCCTTTTCTTACAATCAGTGGTAACTGAACCAGCTGCTTCTCATAACTAAAGTTATACTTTTAATCTGTAAGGTTCCCTGTTATAGGTTCTCAACTTGGCTGAGGTCTTATGCGAATTTAAGGGTTGGAGTTCACAGCAAATTTTGGTTAAGACTGTTCCTGCAATCACTGATTCGGCCGCGCTGGTATTGACCTCCATCAGAACTGTGTGACCATTTAACCAGGTGTTTATTTTGATTGGTTCTGATTTGGATATTGCTGAGCAATTTAGTAGTTCTAAAGCAGCATTAGGCTGACTTTCCAGGGTGTGCACTCTCCTGGATACCAGCCTGCGAGTTCTCTTACTCCAGTCAGGCCTAGTGGGACTCTCTTTCTCTCTTGAGTCCACATACTGGCAGCAACTACAATGGCCTGCCGGGCCAGATCCTCAAGAAAATTTTAACCATTTGGCTGAGACTTGCCATTGTTTTGGGGTTTTGCTGTGGGCTGACCCAGAGTCCCTCTGACCAGGATATGTCCTGAGTGAGGCTGTGCAACTGCCTTCACTCGAATGGTGTTCCCCAAGGTCAATCAGGCTGGTGAGGGCATCCACTTACACTATAACTCGATAACTCACATGTTCCACTCACCACGTTTTTTAATGACAAAGCCTGTTGTATTGCCTGTTTGAAGTTCAGCTAATAGGTGCGTTTGCATGGTTACATCATTAATCTCGCATACCATCTGGGGTGTCAGTATCTCATTAAGGGTTAAACCAAACTCACATGTCTCTGCTAGTCCTCTTAACCTCATCAAAAATCCAAATACGGATTCTCCTGGTTCTTAAACTGCCAGGTAAAACCAATAGTATCTCAGAATTAGAGGCGGCTTGGGGTCATAGTATTTCTTAACTAAATCCATCAACTCTTGAAAGGTATTAGTATCCAGCACCTCAGGGAAAGTTAGGCTCCTAATGACTGAAAATGTTGCGGGCCCACAGGAGAATTACTTGTTGCTTTTCGTCTGCCCCAATGTCATTAGCCCAGAATAAATAACACATTCTTTCCACATACTGGGCCCAGTCTTCGACGGCAGGATCAAATGAGTCAAGCTTCCCAAATAAAGGCATGATGCCAGAAATCCTTACCCCAACTCAAAGACGACTGTTGCGAGTGAGTGTCTTTGGGGGCGTGTTTTTCTCTCATTGCCACAGAAATAACTCCTGAGTGGTTCAGGAAAGTGGTCACCACACCATCTTTCTCAAGGGCGGTTAAGGAATTTTTTATTCATTCACGAGATGAGGGTGTCGCTGGCTAGGCAGTATTTATTGCCCATCCCTAATCGCCCAGAAGGCAGTTGAGATTCAACCACATGTAGGCCAGACCAGGTAACGATGGCAGTTCCCTTCCCTAAAGGACATTAGCAGATCTGGCAGCATCTGTGGAGAGAGAAACAGCTAACATTTTGAGTCCAATCTGACTCTTCAGCTAACTGTAGCATTTACTATCCCAAACTCTGCTGAATTTGCTATTGCGGTATCAACCTTGGGATCCACCTTTTCTGTCTGATTCCACAACCCACTAAATCAGATTCCTGATGACAATGTGATCAGTTACATTGTGGGATTAAGATTAGTATAGTTTTATATTTCCTCAAGTAGGGATAATGGGTAGGTAGTCAAATTAGCCTCAATTATTCACATTATTTATTAACCACTTGGATAATGGTATAGAAAGTCATATATCCAAATTTTCTGATGACACTAGGTGGCATTGTAGCCAGTGTAGATGACAGCATGAAATTATATAGGGATAATGATCGATGAGGAGAAAAGGTAAAACTGGCAGATGGAGAACAATGAAAGCAAGTGTGAGGCTATCCATTTTGGACCAATCAGGGTACTTTCTAGATGGCAGGAAGCCAAGTACAGTGGATGTTCAAAAGTGACTTGGGAATTCAGGTGCATAGTTTTGTTTTATTCATTCATGGGATGAGGACATTGCCAGTTAGCCAGTATTTATTGCCCATTCTTAATTGCCCAGAGGGCAGTTAAAAGTCAACCACACTGCTGTGGGTCTGGAGTCACATGTAGACCAGACCAGGTGAGGATGACAGTTTCCTTCCCTAAAGGACATTGGTGAACTAGATGGGTTTTTTTCCCCCAACAATTGGCAATGGACTCACGGTCATCATTAGGCTCTTAATTCCAGATTTTTATTGAATTCAAATTCCACCATCTGCCAATAGCAGGATTCAAACCTGGGTCCCCAGAGATTAACAGTCCGGCGATAATACCGTCAAGCCGCTACCTCTCCAAAATCTTTAAAATGTCAAGAACGGTGCAGAAAATAATCAAGAAAACTAATGGAATGCTGGCTTTTATATGCAGAGGAATGGAGCAATGAGGATGCAGAAATTAGGCAGCAGTTACCATGGTTAAACCTCACTAGGAGCACTGTGAGTGTGTCTGGGCACCATACCTTAGCAAGGATATCTTGGTCTTGGGAGGAAGTACAATGTACATTTACAAGAAACAGAAACTTGGACATCAAGGACTAAGTTATGAGGAGAGATAGGGCCTTGAGTCTCTAAATTTTAGAAGATTCAGTGTGATATGTTTGAAGTCTTTGAAACATTAACAGGAAACGACAGGGTAGATAAAGATAAACTATTTCCACTGGTTGGGGATTCTAGAACTAGGGGGCATAGTCTGACAATTAGGAGAGATATCAGCAAACAACCTCCTACACACAAAGACTAGTGGAGGTTTGGAACTCTCAAACGGCAGCTGACGCCAATAGAATTGTTAAGTTTAATTCTGAGACAGATAATTTTTTGTTAAACAATGGATCATGGGCCCAAGGCAGATTAGGCCACAGATCAACCATGATATCATTGAATGGTGGAACACGCTCAAGGGGCTGAATGGCCTACTCCTGTTCCTATCCAGAAACATGCACCTGGTTTGATTGAAACCCCATATTCCAATTTAAAGCCTGGATGCATGCACTTTGGTGAACAGAGGTGGCATCTACAGCTCGCCAAGCCTTCTTTCCATGGAAGCTTCTAGAACTGCCACCAATGCCACTTGGACAGACAGAGGTGTGGGGAGACCCTAAAGGGATGTTTGGTCTTTGGCCCTAGCAGCGAGGATCTCTCGTCACCGACAATCTGTTACATAATACTGAACGAACTGCACTCTTCCTAGAACCTGCAGCAGTTCTGAGCAAATTGAGGAAGACAGCGTGTTGATAGGTGTGTCAGTCCATTCCATAAAAATCAATGAGGAAAGGAACAACCAGGGCCTTGAAATTGCTTATAAATTTACTCCAGGGTGAAAGAGAAGAAATAGTGAACAGAGTGATGTGGGACGGACTGCATGGCAGGGCGAGGAGAGAGGTGTGAAGCAATTTGGCAATGAGGCTGGTGCTGTGACATGTAAGCAGAACAGGGTCTGGAAGCTGAAATGAAGGAAGGCCAGGCGGAGGTGAACAAGGCTGAGCAATCCATGTTGGCTGCAGTTCCAGGTAAAATTGGAGAGAAAACGAGGAGGAGGAAAAGGAATTGAAGGAGACAGTGAAGGAGCAGAAGAAAGAGAAGCTGGAAAAGGAGAACAAGAGGAAGAAGGAGGAAGTGGGGGGAGTGATTATGGAGAATGACATAAGGAGAAGGAATGGCTGTAAGAGGCAGTGGAAATTACTAACTGATGGGACCCCTCCAGAAATGGAAATGGGTTCTGCAGGCCAAATGGCCTCCTCTCTATTGTAATGACTGTGGTGAACCATGCTTGTACCAATCTAAGACAGACATAGCCTTTCCTAATTAAAGAGAATGAAACTGAGCACTCCAAACATCTTTTGTAGCATCACCCTGTCAGATTGGTACAAAACAACTGTATTCTTACCATGAGGTTATAACTGTCTTAGTGCAGCGTTTATTTTTAAAGTCTTCGCTGAGAGAAAACACAAATGAATCCATTGCACAACACTGAATTCCTTATAAAGGTGATAATCAAGCTGGAAACAAATCTGAGTTAATTATCCTTTACCACAGGGGGAAGAATTGGCATCACGCAGAAAGGTTAATGAGAGAGAAAAACAAAGCAGGAGGGAGAGAAAAATGATTGAGAGGTGGATCCAGACTGACATAAATGGACAATACGGGACAGAGAGGGATGGGCAGACAAGAGAGACCTACCCAGGGACACTGGCATCGAGAGACTTGGATGTCTGGATAGAGTTCACTGTGCTGGTTTTCTGTTCATTGATAGTGACTTACAAAAAGCAAGACTTGCATTTGCATGATCCCATTCAATACCTCAGGATGCCCCGAATTGCTTAACAGCAAAAGCATTGTTTTACAAATGTCGTCACTGTTTTACTGCACTGACCAAGTGAGAGCCAAATGAAAAATCAACAGAATATTAAGAATTGCAGCTCAGTATGGAAGCCTTCTTTCACTGCAAGCCTTAGGCTGACACTGAGGCAGCAAATGTAAAGAGATATTGCATTTTGAAATGTTGATCGGCTATTTTGTCTGAAATACTCTCACCCAGCTCTGCACAAGACTGCCACGAGGTACCCAGGCTAATGAACAGTCTGGTTTCAATGGTTCAAATTGCTGTTTGCCTGTTGGGTAGGTGGGAAGGGTGTGGGGCCATTGAAACCTTGGCTCTATAGGCTATAGGCAGGAATGTTCACGAATCTACCATAAGAGTTACTCTTCCAAATAGTGACAATCACACTTCCTACTCCAGTGAACCTGTCCAACTGCAGATCTGTTAACACTTAGGACGTTGCTGGATGGGTGAAAATGCATTGGTCATGTGCCACCTCTAGGTATATTAACAGCCACAGTAAAATGACAGGATGTATGGGGGAGGGTGCCTGAGAGAGAGAGAGAGGAAATACGATGAGAGTAATGGCAAAGCCGCAAGGAATATAGTCACCCATTTGGCTGATTTCGGCTCAGTGGACTTTACCCAATTGGACACTCCGACCTCACGCTCAGGGTGTGAGGAGGGGAGCAGTGCACACCCGAAAACACTGTGTTGCCAATATGGCAATCCATCTCCAATGGTGGCAGCACAGCCATTCTGCAAGCTGCTGTCTTCATATCCATTAACACATACATAACCCAGCAACCAGTCATCAAGTCCACTGAGATCCACAAAAACATTGAAGATAGGAAAGGGTTCAGGACAGATTTATCAGGACGTTGCCAGGAATGGAGAGTTGAGTTATAAAGAAAGGATGGATAGGTTGGGCCTTTTCTCACGGGAGCGTAGGAGTTTGGGAGGTGACCTTATAGAGGTTTGTAAAATCATGAGGTGTATATTTAGGGTTAATGGTAGGTGTCTTTTCTCTAGAGTGGAAGATTTCAAGATTAAGGGGCATATATTTAAGCTGAGCGGAGAGAGATTTAAACAAAAAGACATGACAGTCAAATTTTGTACACAGAGGATGGTACACGTGTAGAAAGAACTTCCTGAGGAAGTGATGCATGTGGGCAAAGTTACAACATTTAAGGGACATTTAGATAAGTACATGAATAGGAAAGTTTGGAGGGATATAGGCCCAGACCAGGCAGGTGGGACTAGTTTAGTTTGGGACTATGTTCGGCTTGGACCGAAGGGTCTGTCTCTGCGTTATATGACTCTGTGACTCTTTAACTATATTCGAATGCAAACCCACAAAACCGGGTTCAGTTCCTCTTCTATAGGCTGTGTGGTAAGGAACATCAGGGTTACACTCTTACTGACTGTATCTATCACTCTGTTTCATTCCTCATATTTAGCAGCCGCACATGGGTGTTGCAAGTAGCTGCTTGCAATGAGCAGCTTACTTTGACGATAACATTACTGAGTCAGGAATGTGCAGTAATAAAAGGGAAGTGCAATTCTCGACGTAAGAAGTTAATTTTGCCTTAAAACAAAAGCTCCACAAGTCAGACACAGATCAGTAGCTTTTCACTGGAGCCATCCAAAGGGTTTATGGAAAGGGAACCTCACTTCCCGATGACATTGTGGGTCAACCTACACCAAGTGGGCTGCAGCAGTTCAAGAAGGCAGCTCAGCACCACCTTCTCAAGGGGCAACTAGGGACGGGCAATAAAACGCTGGCCCAGACAGCGACACCCATGTTCCACAAGTGAATTAAAAATACGTCCAACCCAGAATACCCAGGCACTACTACCAAACAGTCTGCATTGTTCGAGGGACACGCTCTTGGGGTTGCCGTGGCAACTTTGGTGTCGTTGCAGGATCATTTCGGAATCAATGTGATTATTTTCGATATCCAGAATCATTTTAACGAGTAATTAGGAATAAAATATCTTCCGTCACATTTGCAATTAACCTCATAGTAGCAGCCATAAATCCTTTTGAAAAATAAATAGGCTCCACAAGGTGTCTGTTTAAAGCCAGATTCAGGCACAATGTTTCTCCCAGAGATATTGTAAGGCTGTCTTGGGCTTATTGCTCTTCAGTGCAAGAACACCAGGGTCTCATTGGGGAGGACAGCTGTCTCAAGCTTCCCACAGTTGGAAAAAAGGAATGATCTCTCCATGCTGGAGATGTCTTTATGCTTCAGCACTAAAACTAAGCAGCCTTGTCCCAGTTCTGATGTGTGCGATGCAAAAATCGTGTTTTATTTTCCCTGCAATATTGTATCAGAAGTGTTTAGGCACTGCATAAAAAGGAAATCAGGGTTAGAATAAGACTGCTGTGGCCAAGCAACTCAGTCCTACCCATAGAAACATTAAATAGTCCTTGTCCAAGTATTTGCCTAGACAATTTTATGATATTGGAAGACAAGGTCAAAACAGGTCAAGAGTTTAAAATAATAAGGCGAAGATAATTAATAAATCAATCACACTTTGAATAAAATGCCTGGTCTAGATAGATTGCATTTGCACATCATTATGATCCACTTGGTGGAGTGTGCCACATTATCCCTGCACTCACTGCAAAATGCAATGATTTAATCAAAATGCACACAGTTCCCAATATATCTGGGTCAAAATCCTGGAATTCCCTCCCTAAGGGCATGGTGGGTCTATCTACAGCACATGGATAGCAGCAGTTCAAGAAGACAGCTCACCACCAGCTTCTCAAGAGGCAACTAGGGACGGGCAGTAAGTGCTGGCCCAGACAGCGATGCCCATGGCCCACGAGTGAATGAGTAAAAGGTGAACTCCTCCCCACATTGGGAGCAAACCAAAAGCCTCAGCACCTCCTCATGGGAGGAAAGCTGCCAGTGCATCAGCAGGTTGGAGGACTGGGTGAAACTCCTTACCCACTCCATGCACATGAATGACCCTGCCTGGTGTCAGGACTAAAAAGCAGGTGAGCAGAAGAGGTGGGAGAGGTGAACATCTGACAGCCACTTGGTTAGGGAGGGGCTGGACGGTTGGGTAGCTGGCCTTTTTGAACTGGAAGACTGGAGCGGGGCATACCAGGGCAAAGGCAGTGACACCTGGTCATGGCAGAGGTGAAAGGTCTGTGCTGGGATCACACACTGACCTGGCTGGGCTGCTGAAACAGGGTTAATGAAAGCAGTTATCCTGGAAGGAGATCTGTCAGTGCAGTTTGGGATACTATTTGAATCGTTGTAAATTGAGAGAGGCGGTTGTCCAACGAGACCTGGGTGTCCTCTTACACCAGTCACTGAAAGTAAGCATGCAGGTGCTGCAGGCAGTGAAAAAGGCAACTTGTATGTTGGCCTTTATGATGTGAGGATTCGAGTACAGAAGCAAAGGATGTCTTGCTGCAATTATACTGTGCATTGGTGGGGCTACACTTGGAGTATCATGTGCAGTTTTGGACTCCTGAAGAAGGATGCTCTTGCTATAGAGGGAGTGCAGGGAAGGTTTACCAATGTGATTCCTAGGATGGCAAGACTGAGTTGTGAGGAGAGATTGAGTCTGTTAGGATTGTATTCACTGGTATTTAGAAGAGTGAGAGGGAGATCTCATGGAAACCTATGCAATTCTTACAAGACTGGACTGGTTAGATGCAGGAAGGATGTTCCCGATGGTGGGGAAGTCCAGAATCAGGTGTGATACCTTAGGAATAAGGGGTAAACCTTTTAAGACTGAGATGAGGAGAAATTTCTGCACCCAGAGAGTGGTGAGCCTATAGAATTCACTCCCACAGAAAGTGGTTAAGAACAAAATATTTTCAAAAAGCTCTCAAGGGTCAAGAAAGATGTTAGGGGTGGGGGGTGGGATTAAGGTATTGAGCTCCATGATCAACCATGATCAGAATGAATGGTGGAGGAAGCTCAAGGGGCTGAATGGCCATTCCAGGATCTTATCCTCTATGATTCTGTAATGCTGACTTTCTTTAATTTGATTGGTTAGTGAAAGGGTTTCACACACAGGGGTTCCCCTTGCAACGATACTGATTGTCAGAGAAATGTTCACCTCTCAAGGAAAGGCACGGTTAAGTAGACATAACGTCAGATTATTCATTACAGGACCCGTGCCTGTGACAATATGATAAACACCAAGCTGTCACCATTGTCACACTCCATCACCCACCGTCAGCATTGAACATCACCAACACCATCACACACCAACACACTCCAGCACAGGACATCCCAGTCCATCACTCTCAATCACACACCATCAACACCATCACTCTCCATCACACAATCGCACCACCACAGTCTATCACTCTCCATCACACTCCATCAAAATCACCATCACATGTCATCATCACCATCAGAAATTATCACACTCCATCACACACCATGATCACCATCACACATTATCACACACCATCACTCTCCATCACACTCCATCACTCTCCATAACACTCTAGCACTCTCCTTTACTCTCCATCACTCTCCATCACACTCCATCGTCACTGTCACACACTATCACACTCTACCAGTCGATCACTCTCCACCACACTCCATCAAAATTACCATCACATGTCATCATCACCATCAGACACCATCAGAATTTATCACACTCCATCACACACCATAATCACCATCACACACCATCACACTCCATCACTCTCCATCACACTCCATCACACACCATCTACACCATCACACTGCATCACACACCGTCACACTCCATCACACACCGTCGCACTCCATCACACACCGTCACACTCCATCAAACACTATCACACACCATCACACTGCATCTCTATCCATCAGAGTCCATCACAGTCTATGATATACCATAACACTCCATCACACACCATCACACTCCACCACACGCCATCACACACCATCACATAACATCACTCTCCATCTCAATCAATCACAACCCATCACAGTCTACCATGTACCATCACACACCATCACGCGCCATCACACACCATCACACACCATCACACTCCATCATACTCCATCACACTCCGTCACACTCTATCACACAACATCACGCACTATCACACTCCATCACTCTCCATCTCAATCCATCATAGTCCATCAGAGTCTATCATGTACCATCACAGTCCTTCACACTCCATCACACACCATCACTCACCATCACACTCCATCACACACTGTCACACACAATCACATACCATCACACTCCATCAAACACCATCACACACTATCACACACCAGCACACTCCATCACACACCGTCACAATCCATCACACACCATCACACTCCATTACACACCATCACACTCCATCACACACCGTCACAACCCATTACATATCATGACACTCCATCACACACCATCACTCTCCATCTCAATCCATCAGAGTCCATCACA
>JAHRHZ010000129.1:649559-661442 GCA_024137785.1 Ginglymostoma cirratum
AAAGTTTCAGTCATTGGAAACATGGCTATTTGAAGTGTGTACGTGACTTGAACCTTCTAGCTGTAATGTTCTATGTTCTATGGTCCCACTGCTTGGAGATAGAATCTTGTCAATGTGCTTTCATGGATTTTGAAAATGTTCATCTCAGTTCCAGGACATAGAGTCATACAGTAATACAGCATCGAAACAGGTCCTTCAGCCCAAACTGGTCCATGCTGACCATGGTGCCCACTCAGCTAGTTGCCTGCCTTTGGTCCATATCCCTCTCAGCCCTTCCCATCCATGTACCTGTCTGAATGTTTTTAAAATGTTGCTATTGTACCATCCTCAACCACTTACTCTGGCAGCCCATTCCATATACGCACCATTATGTGCGAGAAAAAGTTGCCCCTCAGGTCCTTCTTAAATCTTTCCCCTCTCATCTTAAACCTGTGCCCTCTAGTTTTCAATTCCCCATCCCTGGGAAAAAGACTATATGCATTCATCCTATCTATACCCCTCATGATTTTATACACCTTAATAAGGTCACTCCTCATTCTCCTATGTTCCTAGGAATAAAGTCCTATCCTGGCCAACCTCTCCCTATAACTCAGGATTACTAGTCCTGGCAACATCCTCGTGAATCTTCTTTGCACACTTCCCAGGTTAACTATTGTCTTTCCTCTAACAGGGTGACCAAAACTGTGCACAATACTCTAACTGCAACCTCACCAATGACTTATTCAACTGTAACATAACGTCCCGACTCCTATACTCAATGCCTCGACAGATGAAGGCCAGCACACTAAATGCCTTGTTCACCACCCTGTCTATTTGTGAAGCTGCTTTCAATGAACTATGTACTTGTACTCCTAGGTCTCTTTGTTCCTCAACACTCCACAGGACCTTACTATTTACTGTATAAGTCCTACCTTGGTTTGACTTTCCAAAATGCAACACCTCACACTTATCAGTATTGAATTGCATTTGTCAATTTTGACCCCACTTCCCCACCTGATCAAGATCCCTCTGTAATTTTTGATATCCTTCCTCGCTATCAACGATACCTCCTAATTTTGTATCATCCACAAACTTACTAATCATGCCTTGTGCATTCACATCCAGTTCATTTATGTAAATAACAAAAAACAGAAGTCCCAGCACCGACCCCTGTGGCACACCACTAGTCACAGGCCTCCAATCCGAGAAACAATCTTCCACCGTCACCCTCTGCTTTCTACCATTGAGCCAATTTTGAATCCAATTCGCTAGCTCTCCCTAGATTCAATGTGACCTAACTTTCATGACTAGCCTGCTGTGTGGGACCTTGTCAAAGGCCTTATCAAAGTCCATAAAGATAATGTCCACTGCCCTACCCTCATCTATCTTCTTGGTCACCTCTTTGTAAAACGCTAAAAGATTTATCAGACATGACTTCCTGTGCACAAATCCATGCTGACTATCCCAATTAGACCTTGACTATCCAAATGTTGGTTGGATGTCCCTCAGTATCCTCTCCAATAACTTGCCTACGACTGATGTCAGGTTCACTGGCCTGCAGTGCCCTGGCTTGTCCTTGCTACCTTTCTTAAACAAAGGAACAATATTAGTTACCCTCCAGTTTTCTGGAACTTCACCAGTGGCTGAAGATGAAAAGAGAGCCTCTGCAATTTCTTCCCCAGCCTCCCACTATGACCAGGGATGGCCTTGATCAGACCCAGGGGATTTGTCCACCTTATTGTGCTTTGAGGCTGCAAACACCTCCTGTCTGGTAATATGTATGTGGACCAAAACATCCCCATTTGTTTCCCTTATTTCTTTAGCATCCATGATTCTCTCCTCAGTAAACATTGAGGAGAAATATTCATTAAAAAATCTCCCCCATTTCCTGTACCTCCACACACAGAAGGCCATGCTGATCTTTAAGGGGACCTATTCTCTCCCTAGCCACCCATTTACTCTTAATATAGCTAGAGAATCTCTTGGGATTATCTTTAACCATATATGTCAGATCAATCTCATACCCTCTTTTTCCTCTTCTGATTTCCCTCTTAAGTGTGTTCCTACACTTTTTATAGTTATCTAGGGATTCACTTGAGCCCAATAGCTTAAACCCAATGTATGCCTCCTTCTTTCTCCTGACCAGAGCCTCAATATCCCTCGTCAGCCAGAGATCCCTATGCCTGCCAGCTTTTCCCTTCACCCTAACAGAGACATGCTGTACCTGCACTCTTGATATCACAGTTTTAAAAGCCCCCCATTCGCCAGTCATTCCTTTCCCTTCAAACAGCCAACCAACCAGTGCTAGATCATGCCTAATGGCCCCAGAATTGGCCCTGCTCCAGTTTAGCAGCTTAACCTGTGGACCTGTCCTATCTCTTTCCATAACGATGTTAAAACTAAGAGAGTTATGGTCGCTGGACCTTAAAGTGCTCTCTGACTGACACATCAGCCACTTGCCCGAACAAGTTTCCTCAGAGAAGGTCCGGTGTTGCACTGTCCCCAGTAGGAGCCTCTACGTATTGATTTAGGAAACTTTCTTGGACACATTTGACAAATTCCACCCCATAGGGGCGTTTTACACTCTGGGTGGCCCAGTCATTAGAGGGGAAATTAAATTCTCCAACCAATACTACGCTATTATTCCTACAGGTATCTGCAATTTCTTTACACATCTGCTCCTCTAGTACCTGTTGGCTATTTGAGGGTCTATAATACAGTCCCAGCAGAGTGACCATTCCCTCTTGTTTCTAAGTTCTAACCATATGGCCTCATTTAATGACCCCTTAAGAATATCTAAGCACTGTTGTTACGTCCTCCCTTGTCAAAAGGGCAACTCCCCCTCCTCACTTACTTGTACTTCTGTCACATCTGTAGCTTCTGTATCCAGGAACACGGACCTGCCAGTCCTGCCCTTCTCTCAGCCCTGCTTCTGTTATGGCTATAATATCCCAGTCCCCAGAGCCAAACCGTGCTCTGAGATCATCCGCCTTACCAGTCAGGCCTTGAGTTGAAATAAATGCAGTTTAAACCAGAAGTCTTTTCCCTGCAGGAGTTCCTTGGGGTAGTATCCTAGGCCCAAACATCTTCAGCTGCTTCATTAATGACCTTCCCTCCATCATAAGGTCAGAATTGGGAATGTTCACCGATGATTGCAAAATGTTCAGCAGCAATTACATGACCCCCTCAGATACTGCATCAATCCATGTTGAATAACACCAAGATTTGGACAATATCCAGGCTTGGGTTAATAAGTAGCAAATAAGATTTGTGCCACACAAATGTCAGGTAATGACCATCAAACTACCAACCCTTGATATTCAATGGTGTTACCATCAAAGAATCCCAACTATCAACACCTGGGGGTTACCAATGACCAGGACTCAGCATATAAATACTGTGGGTACCAGTGCAGGTCAGCAGCTAGGAAAACTGGTGTAAGTAACTCACCAACTGACTTCCACAAAACACAAGTCAGAAGCATGGTGGAATACTGTGCACAAATGAGGATGATGGATAAGTGAAGCTCCAACAACAATCAGAAGCTTGACACAATTGGCACCACATCTACAAACATCCACTCCCTCTAATGCTCAGTAGTGGCAGTGTGTACCATCTGTAAGATGCACACCAGAGATGCTTAGACAGCACCTTCCAAGCCCACTACCACTTCCATCCAGGCAGGAGATACATGGGAACTCTGCCATCTCCAAGGTCCTATCCAAGACACTCACCATCCTGACTTGGAAATATGTCATTATTCCTCTGGTGTTGCAACACTTTCCAGGAGATCTTGAGCAGATTGATGGGGTCATTAATGGTGAACTAAATTGACAGGACCAGTATGGATCATTGTTGCTGGGTGTTGCTGGGTCAAAATCATGGAAACAACTCTTCCACACCCTCTTCAAACCCCACCTTGCCCTCATCCTCCCCCCAGTTGCATTGTGGGTCTACCGACAACACGTGGACTGCTGCAGTGCAAGAAGGCAGCTCACCATCATCTTCTCAAGGACAACTAGCGATGGACAATAAATGCTGGCCCAGCCAGTCACGTCCACATCTCATGAATGAATAAAAAGCGCCCAATAGCATGGAAACGTGCATAAGCCCTAGACATGTCTGTTTAACCCACTCTCTATGATATATGGAATATCACCAGTGCCAATCCTCCTCAGGTCCACTTCTCTCGGTTTTATTTTTGAGTACATTTCAGGTAATCACCCAAACTTCAACTTCTGAGGAGCAAGCAGAGGAAGTGCAACACCATTCATTTTCCCTCCACTCTCCCCATTCAAAGCTGCACACAGCCATTCAAGGAGAGAATTGATTTGCCTCTTCTTATCCGCTGCTCCAGATGTGCTCACCTCCAAATGGTCTATCTTAGCCTGTGTTATCAAGAAAGGGTATAAGGCAGTGGATAGAGAAAAATCTACAGGCCCTACAAACACCCGATCTGTACCCCTGAACTAGCCACACTCAGAGCCAAGCTATCCTGGTGTCGACACAATAGCTGCATCTATCAGACAATGTGGACAATGATCCAGAGTGGTCCTGTCAATCTGGTCCACCATTTATGGTCCCACTAATCTGCTCAAGATCTCCTGGAAAGTGTTGCCAACAACACATTCAAGTTGTACAGTACTTGAGCAATAATAACCAACACCTCACTGTTTCTTCTGGGTACAGATGCAACCATAGAATCCCAACAATGCAGGTAGAGGCCATCAAGTCTGCACTGACCCTCTAAAAAGAGCCCACCCCACCCCACCCCACCCCACCCCACCTCACCCCCACCCCCACCCCTCCAATCCTGCATTTCCCATAGTTAGAGATAATAGGAACTGGAGATGCTGAAGAATCGGTCTAGGCCCGAAACGTCAGCTTTCCTGCTCCTCTGATGCTGCTTGGCCTGCTGTGTTCATCCAGCTCTACACCTTGTTTTCCCATGGTTAATCCACCTAGCCTGCATATCCCTGGACACTACAGGTAGTTTAGCATGGCTAATCCCCCAAGCCTGTACATCTTTGTATTGTGGGAGGAAACTGGAGCACCCAGTGGAAACCTACACAGACACATGGAGTGCGAACTCCACACAGGCAGTCACTTAAGGCTGGAATGAAAACTGGCACCCTGGCACTGTGAGGCAGCAGTGCTAACCACTGTGCCACCATGGCACCCCTTACCCTCCTATTATTAGACTCATAAGAACATAAGAACCAGGAGCAGGAGTAGGCCATCCGGCCCCTTGAGCCTGCCCCGCCATTTAATAAGATCATAGCTGATCTTTTTGAGACTCAGCTCCACTTACCCGCCCACTCACCGTAACCCTTAATTCCTTTACTGTTCAAAAATTTATCTAGCCTTGCCTTAAAAACATTCAGCAAGGTAGCTTCAACCGCTTCACTGGGCAGGGTATTCCACAGATTCACAACCCTTTGGGTGAAGAAGTTCCTCCTGACCTCAGTCCTACATCTGTTTCCCTTTATTTTGAGGCGATGTCCTAGTTTCACCTGCCAGCGGAAACAACCTCGCTGCCTCCACTTTATCTATTCCCTTCATAATCTTATATGTTTCTATAAGATCTCCCCTCATTCTTCTGAATTTCAATGAATATAATCCCAGTCTACTCAGTCTCTCCTCATAACCCAACCCTCTCAACTCTGGAATAAACCAAGTGAATCTCCTCTGCATCCCCTCCGGTGCTAGTATATCTCTTCTCAAGTAAGGAGACCAAAACTGCACACAGTACTCCAGGTGTGGCCTCACCAGGACCCTATACAGCTGCAGCATAGCCTCCCTGTTTTTAAACGCAATCCCTCTAGCAATGGCAGACAAAATTCCAGTTGCCTTTTTAATCACCTGCTGCACCTGCAATCCCACCTTCAGCGATTCATGCACAAGGACACCCAAGTCCCTCTGCACAGCAGCATGCTGCAATTTTTTGCCATTTAAAACATAGTCCATTTTGCCGTTATTCCTACCAGAATGGATGACCTCACACTTATCAACATTGTACTCCATCTGCCAGACCGTTGCCCACTCACTTAGACTATCTATATCCCTCTGCAGACTTTCAGTGTCTTCTGCACACTTTGCTCTAACACTCACCTTACTGTCATCTGCAAATTTTGACACACCACACTTAGTCCCCAACTCCGAATCATCTATGTAAATTGTAAACAATTGCAGTCCCAACACTGATCCCTGAGGCACACCACTAGCCACTGATCGCCAACCAAAAAAACACCCATTTACCCCTACTCTTTGCTTTCTATTGGTCAACTAATCCTCTATCCATGCCAATACATTACCTGTAATACCGTGCAACTTTATCTTATGTAGCAGCCTTTGGTGTGGCACCTTGTCAAATGCCTTCTGGAAATCCACATACACCACATCCAGAGGTTCCCCATTGTCCACTTTGCAAGTAATGTCCTCAAAGAATTCCACCAAATTAGTTAAACATGACCTACCCTTCATGAACCCATGCTGGATGTTCCCAATGGGACAATTTATATCCAGATGTCTTGCTATTTCTTCCTTAATGATAGATTCAAGCATTTTCCCCACTACCAAAGTTAAGCTAACTGGCCTATAGTTACCTGCTTTTTGTCTACTTCCTTTTTTAAACAGTGGCGTCACATTGGCTGTTTTCCAATCTGCGGGAACCACCCCAGAGTCCAGTGAATTTTGGTAAATAATTACTAGTGCATTTTCTATTGCCCCCATCACTTCTCTTAGTACCCTCAGATGCATTTCATCAGGGCCAGGAGACTTGTCTACCTTTAGCCTCATTAGCTTGCCCAGCACTGCCTCCTTAGTGATAATGATAGTTTCTAGGTCTTCACCTGCTATAACCTTCTTTGCCATTAGTTTTCGGCATGTCATTTGTGTCTTCCACCGAGAAGGCCAACACGAAATAACTGTTTAATGTCTCGGCTATTTCCTCATTCCCAGTTATTAAATTGGCCTTCTCATCCTCTAAAGGACCAATGTTTATCTTCGCCACTCTTTTACGATTTACATACTTATAGAAACTTTTGCTGCCTGTTTTTATATTCTGATCTAGTTTACTCTCATAATCTATCTTACTTTTCTTTATAACTTTTTTGTGGCTTTCTGTTGGCCTTTAAAGATTTCCCAGACTATTAGTTTCCCACTACTCTTTGCTTTTTTGTATGTGTTCTTTTTCAATCTGATACTTTCCTTTATTTCCTTAGACATCTATGGCTGACTCTCTCTTTTACTACAGTTCTTCCTTATCACTGGAATATACTTCTGCTGAGCACTGTGAAAAATCGTTTTGAAAGTCCTCCACTGTTCCTCAATTGACCCACCATAAAGTTTTTGCTCCCATTCTACCTTAGCTAACTCCTCCCTCATTCCAACATAGTCTCCTTTGTTTAAGCACAGGACATTGGTACTGGATTTAACCTTCTCATGCTCCATCTGTATTTTAAATTCGACCATACTGTGATCGCTCCTTCTGAGAGGATCCCTAACTGTGAGATCATTAATTATTCCTGTCTCATTACACAGGACTAGATCTAGGATAGCTTGCGCCCTCGTAGGTTCCATTACATATTGTTCAAGGAAATTATCACAGATGCATTCTATGAACCCCTCCTCAAGGCTGCCATGACCGACCTGGTTTGACCAATCGATATGCAGATTAAACTCCCCCATGATAATTACAGTACCATTTTTACATGCATTAGCTATTTCTATGTTTATTGCCTGCCCCACCACGATGTCATTATTTGGTGGCCTATAGACCACACCTATCAGTGAATTCTTCTCCCTGTTATTTCTAATTTCCACCAAATGGATTCAACGTTTTGTTCAGTAGAATCTATATCATCTCTCACTACCGCCCTGATATCATCCTTAAAAATCAGAGCAACACCACCTCCCTTACCTTCCTGTCTGTCCTTCCGAACAGTTTGATACCCCTGGATGTTTAACTCCCAGTCATGACCATCCTGTAACCATGTCTCTGTAATGGCCACTAAATCATACCCATTTGCCATGATTTGCACCGTCAACTCATCCACCTTGTTTTGAATGCTCTGAGCATTCAGATAAAGTGCCCTAATGCCAGTTTTTGCACCTTCTTTTTGGGTCCTATTACCTCAATTACTAACAGCTCTTGAGTTCTCCTTCCCTTTAACATTTTTCCTAATTTTCAATGGAGTTGAAGATTCCTCATCACCTGTTAACCTGCTGCTTTGCCTTACATCAATTGTTATTCAGCCTCTATGCTCACTTCTCCCTTCCCCCCTACTTACTAGTTTAAAGTCCTATTAACCACCATATTTACCCTTTTCGCCAGAACACTGGACCCGGCCCTGTTCAGGTGAAGTCCATCCCAGCGGTATAGATCCCTCCTGTCCCAGAACTGATGCCAGTGCCCCATGAAAAGGAAACCTTCTTTCCCACACCACTCTTTTAGCCACGTGTTTACTTCCCTGATCCTCGCCTCCTTATGCCAATTTGCATGTGGCTCGGGCAGCAATCCAGAGATTATGACCCTTGAAGACCTGTTTTTTAAATTTTGTTCCTAGCTTTTCACAATCCTGAAACAGGTCTGTTTTCCTAGTCCTGCCTATGTTGTTGGTACCTACGTGGACCACAACAACTGGATCCTCCCCCTCCCTCTCTGGTATCCTCTCAAGCTGGTCAGAGATGTCTCGCACCCTGGCACTGGGCAGGCAACACACCATGTGGGATTCTCTATGCTGCTCGCAGAGGATACTGTCTATCCCCCTGATGATTAGACTCCTAACTCATTAGACTCCTAACCTCATTGCAGATTTGGTCCTATCTTGCACAAAGGTGCTGAATTCAAGAAGCGCATAAATCGTAATAATAATGAAATACCATTAATAAAGAAAAGAAGTAGCATTATGAGAATTGATTTAAAGCAAACTGATTGTTTGACCCATCCTGTGCAAATGCCAAAGAAATATTCACTGCAGACAGACCATCTTCAGTTCAGCAAGGAAGTTAAGGTTGCGTACTCCAGTGTAATATGATCCGTTCTATTGCATTTTAATATTCTGACTCACTAAGCAAAAAACAAAATTGAATCTACGGATTTATTTTAAGTGCATCACTTCTCATTGATCAAATCAATCCAGATGACAATCCTCAAAATAATGAATGCAGTTAACAAATCCTGTTGGGTGGTTCCCTGAGCAGAATGTCAAAGTTACTTGCAGAGTGTCTCAGCACCACAGCTTTCAAATAAATGCCGAGACATAGCTGGGTTACTAATGACAAAATCCCTTCTCACCAGATCCTTCCTAAACACCTGGACCCTCACCCCATCCACACACTGCCCTGAGGCGGCTGTTGTGCGGAAGACATGGTTGTCCATCTCTTTGCGGAATGTGCCTTTGCAAAGAAGATCTGGAAAGAGTTGCAGGAAGTTTTTCCAAATGTTACGGTCCCAGCTGGTGGTGCTACTGGACAAGTCAGATCCTGCCTTGCTAGATTTTATCTCTTTTTTTGGTCAATGTAGTGGTTGGTCATTAAAACATAAAAACAAGTCTGTGCATGTTCCTTAACAACACAATATATGTATATGACACATAAGAAGAAAAACAAACCAAGCTATACATATTGCAATTAGAAAATCTTAACATAAAGGAAGTTGCAACCTCTTTCCTGGTTTCGCAAACTCAAGTCCAGAGAAATTATAGCCCTACCTCAACTCTTTAAGCATGCTCTTGTAGATTCTGTTTGGTGGATTGTGGAGGCAATGTATTGATTCCTCTCTGAGTCTACTGTCATGTCTTTTTGCTAACCCAAGGGCCTAAATATTCTCACTTCTAGTAATTTGTATTTCCTATACTAATTCTCCTGACTTTCAATCTGTGTAAACTCAAGAAAATGCACACTGCTGCAGTGACTGACTTCTTAGAATCCCTACAGTGTGGAAGCAAGCCATTTGGCCCATCAAATCCACACTGACTTTCTGAAGAGCGTCCCAACCAGACCTCCTCCCACCTTATCCCTCTATTTCCCATGACTAATCCACCTTGCCTGCACATCCCTGGATACTATGGGCAATGTAGCACAGCAATCCACCTAACCTGCGCGTCTTTGGACCGTGGGAGGAAACGCGGAGAATGTGCAAACTCTAGCTGGAGTCATCCCAAATTGGAATTGAAACCATTACCCTGGCACTGTGAGGCAGCACTGCTAACCACTGAGGCAGCATGCCATCCCATGCTGTTCCTCTGACCTGAAAATGTCCTGCTAGGAGAGAAAATAAAATCTTGCTTTTAAACTCGGAGTTCCCTGCTCTGAAGTCAAAACAAAGCTAATGGCTTAATGTGTTTACACTGCCTGTTATAAACACAACAGTATAAATATCTTATGCCAATAACACTCTGAGGTTCTCCCAAGCCCTTGATGGCACTCATTTGTCATTTTCAAAATGGTACATTTAGATAACTGTTCAAAATGACATTCTATATCTTTTTATTAAATCAAAACTTCCATAGCAAAATCCTACACCTGTATGTCTTTTTAAAAAGTTGCAGAGTCCAAAGATAATTAATATTTATTCTGACATCATTCATCACACAAGATTAATCCCAAGCAGTTCCATGATGCAGGACTCAGCGTTCTCTGGGCTATTGCCAGGGACATACACTAAGATAAACATCACTGTGGCTTGAAGAATCTTCAATTCAGCAAAAAGCATTCTTTGGTCTTTGGTCTGTCTGACCCCTCAGTGCAAAAAAAGTCCATAACAAAATGTTCTAAACCAGCACGTTGGGCGAGCTGTCACATATCTACAACAGGGAAAAGCCTATCTACCATAGCACACCGACGGACTGGAATGTACAATGTTAACATTCAGAACACTGAAGTGGTATTCAGGTACCTCAGTTCATAATAACCCACTCAGAGATAGCAAGAACTGCCAATGCTGGTCTCTGAGATAACACAGTGTGGAGCTGGAAGAACACAGCAGGCCAGGCAGCATCAGAGGAGCAGGAAAGTTGACGTTTCAGGTCAGGACCCTTCTTCAGAAATGGGGAGAGGGAAGGGAGCTCAGAAATAAATAGAGAGAGGAGGGGTGGGGTTTTTATAATTTTTGAATGAAAGTCAGACCTTTGCTGAGGACTGACCATTCGGCCCCAGACCACTGCACCGGCTGCTCCCGATGTGGCCTCCTGTACATCAGTGAGACCAAGCGGAGACTCGGAGACCGTTTTGTAGAACATCTGCGCTCTGTTCACGACAAACGACAACACCTTCCAGTCGTCAACCATTTTATCTCCCATTCCCATTCCCTGGGTGACATGTCCATCCTGGGCCTCCTCCAGTGTCACAATGACACCACCCACAAACTGGAGGAGCAGCACCTCATATTCCACCTCGGGAGTCTACAGCACGATGGCCTAAACATGGATTTCACCAGTTTTAAAATCTCCCCACCCTCAGCCTCATTCCATGTCCAACCCTCCCTCTCATCCCCACCTCCTTGACCTGACACAACATGTCCATTTTCTCCTCTACCTATCCGCTCCCTCCACCTCACTGGCCAATCCCCGCCACTGTCTACCTGCACTCACCTATCACCATCCCACCTACTTTCCTCAGCTCCACCCCTCCTCTCTCTCTTTATTTCAGAGCTCCCTTCCCCCTTCCCCATTTCTGAAGAAGGATCCCCACCCGAAATGTCAACTTTCCTGCTCCTCTGATGCTGCCTGGCCTGTTGTGCTTCTCCAGCTGTATATTGTCTTACCTCAGCATGTAATATTGTGTATTGAGAAAGTTCCATTTCTATCATACTTCCCAACATTTCTGATTTGAAGCGCTTTGCCTTCCGAATTTATGCCTGAGATAGAATGTATACAGTAAATAGAAAGATTATTACAATTG
>JAHRHZ010000129.1:1838813-1851042 GCA_024137785.1 Ginglymostoma cirratum
ACCCTTCATCAGAAATTTCTGATGAAGGGTCTAGGCCCGAAACGTCAAGCTTTCCTGCTCCTATGATGTTGCTTGGCCTGCTGTGTTCATCCAGCTCCACACCTTGTTATCTCGGATTCTCCAGCATCTGCAGTACCTATTATCTCTGATACAATTTTAACCCTACTGCGAAGCCTCTTCTAAGGATGCCTACCCTGAAGAAGTTACCCTCCTCCCTCCGGACAAACCTCAGGGGATCTGTCTCCCACTGCAACTCTCTCATAATCTTTTCAGCCTTGAAGCTGCTCGACCATGTCCTGAAGCAAAACATCACCTTTCTTAGTACCTGCCTATGGAACCAGCTCATCCCCAATGGACTACAGTTCACATTCAAACCTTCCCAATTTGGCCCCAACTGTGACAATATCTACATTCAGAACATTGAGACCCTTCAGAAGTGTTTCTCCCTGCGACTCCTGAAACACACACTTGCAGCAATGCGCTGGCATCTCCAGGCACAATAATCAAGACTACCCCAGCTCAGAGCCTTCCTCTCCCAGACCTGCAAAGTACCTCTCCTGTTTTTTATTCTTCAAAGCATTTCTGATGAAGGGTCTAGGCCTGAAACGTCAAGCTTTCCTGCTCCTATGATGCTGCTTGACCTGCTGTGTTCATCCAGCTCCACACCTTGTTATCTCGGATTCTCCAGCATCTGCAGTACCTATTATCTCTGATACCTTTTCAAAATACTCAATTTAGTTTGCCAGACAGGATCTCCCTGTAATGAATCCATGCTGACCAACCCTGATCAATCCCTGCCTTTCCAAGTGTTGATTAATCTTCCTGTAATTAATTAGGTCAGACTAACTGGTCTGTAATTATTTGGCCAACTCCTGCTGTCCTTCTTGAACAAAGGAGCCACATTAGCTCTCCTCCAGTCCTCTGGCACTTCAGTTGTGGCCAGCGAAGTATTACATATCTCTGTCTGGACTCCAGCAATCTACTCCATTGCCTTCCACAGCAGCCTAGGATACATCCCATCAGGTCCTGGGAAGTTATGCAACTTTATGCCTGCTAAAGCATCTATTACCTCCTCCTCATTAATTTTGTCATGTTCTCGAACCTCACCATCCCCATTGAAATCTCTGGCTACGGTATCTTCCTCCATTGTGAATACAGATGGGAAGTACTCATTTAAGACCTCACCCATGCCCTTCTGCTCCACACACAGATTGCCCCATGTTTTCCCTCCTCACGTGCTTGCTCTTAACAAAGAACAGCACAGCACAGGAACAGGCATTTTGGCCCACCAGGACTGCATTGTCACATGCTATCTTTCTAAACTGAAAACCATTTGCCTTTATGCAATCCATATCCTCATATTCCCTGCCTATTCATATGTCTGTCAAGATGCCTCTTAAACATCTCTGTTATGGTGGCCTGTGATCCCAAAGTTGACAAAATGGCCGCCTGGGGCTTTTTAGCTGACATAAGATGGCCAAAAAAGGGATTAGCAGTTACACACAGATGTTCACATGTGACTTGTGGCCTCTATACAGAGTTGCTGGATAAGATGGTGAAAGACCAGAACTGTACATAATATTCCAAACGTGGCCACAACTAAAGTTTTACACAGCTGCAACATGTCTCGCTAATTTTTATACTCTATGCCCTGACCAATGAAGGAAAGCCTGCTGTAAGCCTTCTTCAACTACCTTATCCACTTGTGTTGTCACTGTGGACCTCTGTATGTTGATGCTTCTAAGGATTCTGCCATTTACTGTATACTTCTCTCCTGCATTAGACCTTCCAAAATACATCACCCTGCATTTGACTGGATTAAGTTCTATCTGCCATTTCCCCGCCCGAGTCTCCAGCCTCTCTGTATCCTCTGACATTCCTCCTCTCTCCACAGCTCACCCAATCTTTGTGTCATCTGCAAACTTTGAATAAATGTTTAATTGATTTCTAATAATGAAATGAATTTAACACCTTACTTTTGAAAATATGTCAAGATGGCTGGATGGAGGAGGTGGTTTTGAGGTTGAATAAAAACCAAAAGAACTGCGGATACTGTACAAAAACAGAAATTCCTGGAAAAACCCAGCAAGTCTGGCAGCAGCTATGAAGAAAATGTTTTGGGAAAACGTCAGTTTATATGCAGAAAATAGGGAGGGGAATGGGGTAGGGAATAAACAATAGGATAGATCCCGAAGAGAGAGAGAAGAGCAGTTGGATAGACAAAAGAGTTATCAACTATCTATCCTATCGTTTACTCCTTACACCATCCTCCTCCCTATTTTCTGCATATAAACCAACATTTTCCCAGCTACCATCAGTTCTGAGGAGGGGTCACTGGACCCAAAACGTTTACTCTGTCTTTTTTTCCTTCACAGATGCTACCAGACCTGCTGAGCTTTTCCAGTAACTTCTGTTTTTGTTCCAGGTTTTGAGGTTGCTCTGTTGTTAATGCAGGGGCTGAGGGCCATCATCATCATCATCAGCACCTTCAGGTGCAGTTATGGTTGCAGGTTTAGGGTAAAAAATAGTTAATCCAGAAGATGGCTGTGGTTCATTGTCTTCTTGGTGGGTTGGCATAAAAAGTCATCCAGTTTTTGCTGCTTTGCCCTTTCTCTTCTTTCATGTTCAAAGGGTGTCAAATAAGATCTTATTCCACGAACTGCCACCCTACTGCATCTGCCGTGTAATCGTTGTCCTCTAAGAGCTCAACAGCTTCTCAATTTCCCTCAGGATTGAAGACAAAACAGAAGTGGAAAGCTCTTGTGGTGCTGCATCCTGGACTTCATCATCTTCATTTCCATCTTCCACTTCCCCCTCAGTGAAATGTTATAGTAGATTAACTGTAGGGAGGCTTCACATTGGGACTCAAGTAGCTCTTCAACATTCTCATTCTCAGCCAGAGGGTGGTGACTTTGTAGAACTCATTGCTGCAGAGGGCTGTAGAGACCAAGTTATTGAGTGTATCAAGACAGAGATTGATAGGTTCTTCATTAGTGAGGGGATCAAGGGTTACAGGGAGAAGGCAGGAGGTTGGGGTTGAAAAACACAACCATCATTGAATGGTGGAACAAATGCACTGGGCTGAATGGCCTGATGCTGTTCCAATATCTTATGGTCTAAGCTTGCTCTTTATCCGTCTGACGAGCTCACCGTGGTTTCCATGACTTTACCTTTTGTATCAGCCTGCCAAGAGAAACTTTGTCAAAGGCCTTACTAAAATCCATATAGACAACATCTACCATCCTGCCCTCAATCTTTTTTCTCACTTCCTCAAAAAAACTCAGTCAAGTTTCTGAGGCATGACATTCCCCGCACAAAGCTATGCTGCCTATTGCTAATAAGTCCGTATTTTTCCAAATATGAGTACATCCTAAGAATCTTGGTCAATAATTTTCCTACCACAATGCTCACTGGCCTATAATTTCCTGGGTTATCCCTGTTGGCTTTCCTAAACAAAGAAATAACATTAGCTATTCTGTATTCCATGTCACCTCTCCTGTGACTGAAGAGGATACAAAGATTTCATACAAGGCTCCCAGAAATTTACGCATCTACCTCCCTCAGCATTCTTGGATGGATCCCATTAGGCCCTGAGGATGTGTCTACCTAAATGTTTTTCAAAACACCCAAAGCATTCCTTTTTCATGTTGACATGTGGTAGAGTATCAGCATTATGCCCTCCCAAGACTCACTATCCACCATACCCTTCTCCTTTGCGTATACTGATACAAAGTATTCATTAAGGACCTCATCCACTTCCCCTGGCTTCACACACAAATTCCCTCCTTTGTCCATGAGTGAACCTATTCTTTCCTTTGCCACCCTCTTGCTATTTTATCTGTATAAAATGCTTTGGGATTTTCCTTAATCCTGTTTGACAGCAGTCTACGTACCACCCCATACAGATGTGAAGAATGCCCTGGATGAAATTTACATTTCACAAACACTCTGGAGACGAAATTCCACAAGGCCTTATTCATTGTGGTGTGTGACTTCAAACAAGCTAACCTCGTAGACCTGCCAAAGCACCACCAACATATTTCCTGTCCCACCAGACCACCGAACATCCTGGACCACTGCTACCCAACTTACCGCTCCATCCCCTGCCCACACTTGAGAAAATCAGATCACAGCAATGTGTTCCTCCTCCCAGCTTACAAGCAGAAGCCAAAACGGGAGGATCCTTCCACAGAAATAGTACAATGCTGGTCTGAGGCAGTGGAAGAACATTCCTGGAACTGCTTGGAATCAGTGGTCTGGACCGTATTCGAGTACTGAGCAGAAAACCTAGATGAGTACACCATCACGGTCACAGACTTCATTGGCAAATGCGTGGGGGTCTGTATATCAAAGAAGTCAATCAGAGTGTTCCCCAACCGGAAACCTTGGATGATCCAGGAAATCCATTCCCTCCTGAAGACCAGGCGTGCAGACCTGCAATGACACAGACCTATACAGAAACTCCAGATATGACCTCGCAAAGCCATCGAGGATGCCAAGTGTCAGTACTGGACCAAGTTAGAGGCTCAAACCCATATATAAGGACAGGCGCTGCCTGTGACAAGGACCATACAGGATACAAAATGAAGCAGAGCAAGAAAGCTGACAAAGACACATCCCTCCCTGATGCACACAATGCTTTCTATGCTCGGTTCAAGCAGGATGCCAGTGGCGCGGTGTCACCTGCACCGACAGCCCCAGACACACCTGTTCCCCCGGTTACTGCTGCAGATGTCAGATCAGTTTTCCTGGGAGTCAACCCAAGGAAAGCAACGGGCCCGGATGGTCTTCCCAGCCAAGAACTCAAATCCTGTGTGGATCAACTGGCAGAGGTATTCACCGACATCTTCAACGTCTCCCTCCTACAAGCCAAAGTCACCACCTGCTTCAAGAAGACCACCAACATCCCCATAGCCCAAGAAAACACTTATAGTGTGCCTGAATGACTTACTGCTCAGTGGCTCTGACTTCAATAATCATGTAGTGCTTTGAGAGGCTGGTCGTGGCCCACATCAACTCCAGTCTCCTAGCCTGCCTTCAGGCCCTCCAGTTTGCCTACTGATGTAACAGACCCATGGCAGACACCATTTCCCTTACCCTGCATTCATCCCTGTAACATCTGGACAATGGGACATATTTTTCAGACTCCTGCTCATCGACTACAGTTCTGCCTTCACTACCATTATCCCCTCCAGACTAATCTCAAAACTCTGGGACCTTGGTCTCGGCTCTGCCATCTGCAACTGGACCCTCAGCTTTCTCACCCACAGACCACAATCAGTGAGAATAGGTAACTATACCTCCTCCACAAAAACACTCAACACTGGAGCCCCCCCAAAGATATGTCCTCAGCCTCCTATTGTACTTCCTGTACACCCACGACTGTGTTGCCAAATTCTGAATGAATGTCATCTATGGTTTTGCTGATGACACCACAGTGTTGGAACAGATATCAAACAGCTGTGAGTCAGAATACAGAAAGGAGATAGCGGGCTTGGTGACGTGGTGCAATGATAAAATCTCTGTCTCAATGTTGGCAAAACAAAAGAACTGATCATTGGACTTCAGAAAGAAAGGAGAACGCGTCCCCCTTTACATCAACAGACCGGAGGTGGACAGGGTTGAGAGCATCAGGCTCCTAGGAACGATGATAACCGACCACCTGTCCTAGACTTCCTATGTAAATGCGATGGTCAAGAAGGCACAACAACACCTCTTCTTCCTCAGGCAGCTCAGGAAATTTGGCATGTCCATAAAGTCCCTCACCAACTTTTACTGATGCACCATTGAAAGCATACAGCCCAGGTGCATAATGGCCTGTACAGAAATTGCTCTGCCCAGGACCATAAGAAACTACAGAAGGTGGCGTGCACAGCCCAGAACATCACGGGAGCCAACCTTCCATCCATGGACTCCATTTACATTTCTTGGTGCTGCGGGAAGGCTGCCAACATCATCAAAGACCCCTCTCCCACCCCAGAGTATGATCTCCTACAACCTCTTCCATCAGGCAGAAGATACAGAAGCGTAAACACACGCACCAGCAGGTTCAAGAACAGCTTCTTCCCTGCTGTTATTAAACTGATAGATGGACTCTCTAACTTCAGATAATGCTGATCTTGTTAATGTTGTCTAGTGCATGTCCTGTGCTGTATAATATGTATGCCTCAATCTGTCCACATTTTTTCTCACCCTATGATCTGTATGTCCTTACATATGATGATCTGCCTGTACTGCTCGCAAACAAAGCGTTTCACTGTACTTAGGTATAAGTGACTATAAATCAAATCAAATTGAATCAAAGACATTTCTTGGCCCCTTTTAGCCCTCCTAATACCTTGTTTGAGTTATTTTCTGCTATCTTTGTATTCTTTGAGGGGTCTGTCTGTCTTCAGTTTCCTATACCTTACATAAGCCTCCTGTTTCTTTTTGACTAAGCTCTCAATTTCACTTGTCAACCAAGGTTTCTGAATCTTGCTATCCTTGTCCTTCATTTTCACAGGAACATTCTGGTCCTCAACTCTATCAACTGGCCTTTAAAAGATTCCCACATAACAGATGTGGATTTATCATTGAACAGATGCCTGCAGCCTGTATTCCCTAGTTCCTGCCTAATATTGTGGTAGTTGGCCTTCCACTAATAATAGTACTTTCACCTGAGAGGTACTCTCATCCTTATCCATAAGTAACTTGAACATACAAAATTATGGTTACTGTTCCTGAAATGCTTCCCCTGGCTGGACTCATTTCCCGATACCAGGTCTAGTATGGCCCTAGTTGTTGAATTATTTGCATATTGTTTCAAAAAACTATCCTGGACACACCTAAGAAATTCTCTGGCTTTCAAGTCCCTGGCACAAGTCCTAGTCAATAGTGGAAGTTAAAATCACCCACAACAACAACCCTGTCTTTATCACATTTTTCCATAATCTGTTCACATATCTGTTCCTCTATCACCCTCTGGCTATTGGGAGACCTGTACTACAATCCCATCAAGCTGATTGCACCATTCCTAGTCCAGAGTTATATCCGCATGGCCTCACTGGATGAGCCCTCCAAGGCGTTTCTCCACCCCCCTCACCAACTCAGTACAGCAGTGATATTCTCCCTTATCAATAATGCAACCACCCCAAATCTTTTACATCCCTCCATCTCGCGGGAAAAGTCTAAATCCCAGAATATTAAACTGCCAGTCTTGTCCCTCTTTCAAACAAGTCTCTGTAATAGTTAAAACATCATAAGTCTATACTGTTTACTCCTTTATTTAAAACAAATACACTCAGTCTCCAGTCCTGCCATGTTCAGTAACCTCCCTCTGGCTATTCTTCCTCCTGGAATTAGAATTAGATGTTATTGTTACATGTATAGGGGTACAGGAAGTAAAGTGAAAAGTGTACAAAGTCGCCATTCCCGATGCCATCTTAGGTACAAAGGTACTGAGGCACAAAATCTCAGGTATAAAGTAGAAAAATAAAAGAAATTAGTTAAAAAGTTCAATATTACAGACCTTCTTAAGTGCTTAGCCATGGGCCTGGATCTGGTCTATTCCACCCAATGCAGAGACCAACGCCAGCAGGAAGCTGTCACCACTCCAGTGCCATCTTGCCTCTACTGGCAATGCCACCAGCATGAGTCTGTGGTGGGCTGACCTCGCCAAAGCAGTCGCACCTGAAGTTATCAGACATTGGGCCCAAACTTGCCTCCTTCCACCACGGTCAGGATCACACTTGCCTCCCTCCTCCAACACCACTGCCAGGAGCACAAACCTGACACCTCTCTGCCACCGCCAGCAAGAAGAAACATCGCATCAGATGCACTGAAGCTGCCGAGCTCTCCACAGAAGGTAAATAGGTTAAAATAGGAAAGAAACAGGAGCAGGAGTAGGCCATCTGGCCCATTGAGCCTGTTCCGCCATAAGTTTGTGGCTGATCTTTTTATGGACTCAGCTCCAATTACCTGCCCATTCACCATAACCCTTAATTCCTTTATTTTTCAATAATCTATCTATTTGCCTTAAAAACATTTAATGAGGTAATCTCAACTACTTCACTGGGCAGGGAATTCCACAGATTCACAACCCTTTGGGTGAAGAAGTTCCTCCTCAGCTCAGTCCTCAATCTGCTCCCCCTTATTTTGATGCTATGCCCCTGGTTCTAAATTCACCCACCAGTGGAAACAACCTCCCCATCTTATCTATTCCCTTCATAATTTTAAATGCTTATATAAGATCCCCCTCATTCTTCTAAGTTCCAGTGAGTGCAGTCCCAGTCTACTCAATATCTCCTCATAAGCCAATCGTCTGAACTCCAGAATCAACCTAGTGAACCACGTCTGCACCCCCTCCACTGCCTGTACATCCTTTCTCTAAGTAAGGAGACCAAAACTGTATGCAGTACTCCAGGAGTGGCCTCACCAGCACCCTATACAGCTGCAACATAACCTCCCTGCTTTTAGACTCCATCCCTCTATCAATGAAACACAATGTTCCATTTGCCTTTTTAATTACCTGCAAACCAACTTTGTGCAATTCATGCACAAGGACACCCAGGTCCCTCTGCACCACAGCATGCTGCAATTTTTCACTGTTCAAATAATAGTCCTGTTAGGGCTGTTACTCCTACCAAAATGGATGACCTCACATTTACGAACATTGTACACCAAGTGCCAGATCCTTGCACACTCACTTAATCTATTTCTATCCTTCTACAGACTTTCAGCGTACTCTGCACACTTTGCCCTACCACTCATTTCAGTGTCATCTGTGTACTTTGACACACCACACTTAGTCCCCAACTCTAAATCATCTATGTAAATTGTAAACAATTGCAGACCTAAAACTGATCTCTGAGGCACTCCACCAGCCACTGATTGCCAACCAGAAAAACACCCATTTATCCCCACTCTTTGCTTCCTGTTAGTTAACCAATCCTCTATCCATGTTATTACCCGTAATGCCATGCACCTTTATCTTATGCAGTAGCCTTTTGAGTCGTATCTTGTCGATACCTTCTGGAAATCCAGATACAATACACCATATTCACCAGTTCCCCATTGTCCACTGTACCAAATAGTTCCAGTAAATTAGTTAAACATGACCTGTCTTTCATGAACCCATGTTGTGTCTGCCCAATGGGTCAATTTCTATCCAGATGTCTCTTTACTTCTTCCTTGATTGTAGATTCAAGTGTTTTCCCCACCACAGAAGTCAAGCTAACGGGCCTATAATTACCTGCCATTTGTCTACCTCCTTTTTTAAACAATGAAAGAAAAAAAAAGTGCTGTCGCATGTTGTGCTACTACTCTACCACCATCTTGAAACAGTCTTAGTCTCAGACTCCTCCTCGGTCGTTTTACTTGCTGACCTACTGCTTGAATTTCTTCCACCTGCCACACTACTTTAATACCCTCCTGCATGGCACTAGCAATCCTTCCTGCCACAATACTGGCTCCCCTCCAGTTTAGGTGCAACCCACCCTTCTCGTACAGGTCCCAACTGCACAAGAGGCAGACTGCGTGAGGGTGAGAGAAATAGAGTTTTATGTGTGAAAGTGTGTGTCATGTGAGGAAAATGTGTGTGTGAGAGAGCAAGTGACAGTGTGTGCGAAAGAGAGTGACTGACAGACATAGTGTGTGCGGGTGAGTGATAGAATGTGTGAGAAAGACAGAGTGAGTGTGTTTTTATTTGTGTGAAAGGGAGTTATAGGTGTGTGAGTGAGTGCATGTGTGTGAGCAGGAGACAATGTGTGAGGGGGCAGGCTGAGATTGTATAGGTGACTCTGTGTGAGAGAAAGGAGGGAGTGTGGGTGCATGAGTGTGTGTGAGAGTGTGTATATGTGAGAGAGCGAGGGTATGTTTGTGAGAGAGTTTGTGGGAGCTTGAGAGAGTGTGTGAATGAATGAGTGCTTGTGTGGTGCAGAGAAAGTGTGTTTTTGAGTGGGTGAGAATGTGTGTATGAGAGAGACAATATGTGTGAGTTTGTGTGAGAGGTAAAAGGTACTGCAGATGCTGGAGAATCTGAGATAACAAGCATGGGGCTGGATGAACACAGCAGGTCAAGCAGCATCATAGGAGCAGGAAAACTTGATGTTTCGGGCCTAAACCCTTCATCAGAAATGATTTCTGATGCTGCTTGACCTGCTGTGTTCATCCAGCCCCATGCTTGTTGTCCCACGCTTGTTATCTTAGTTTGTGTGACACACACTCACCAACACACTCTTCTCAGTCTCACACACACTCTCCGTCCACACTCACTTTTCCAAATACACACACCCTGACACATACACAGGTTCCCACAAACTTCTCTCATTCTCTCTCACACAAACTCTTACATTGTGTCAACCACCCACACACACAGTCACCAACACCCCCACCACACACCCACACAGTCACTAACACTCCCCCCCACACAGTCACCAACAACCCACCCCCCCAAACACACAGTCACCCCCCGTCTCTCTCACTCTCACACACAGTCACCACCAACCCCCACCCCACGCACATTTCTGTGTCGGAGCAGTGGACAGGTTGACCGGATCGGGTTGCAGTGTTGTGTGTTAGCTCTGTACTGCGGGACAGGAAACAGTTGTGTGAGTGGGAATGCGCGTCTGGGGCACTGCCGCGGGTTACAGTCCCAGCCCGAGTGCGGCAGGCTGGAGGGTGTGGTTAGGGGTGTGGCTGACACCGGTCCCTCACTCCCTCCTGGGCTCACAACCCCCTAGTCTGTGGCCCGCCATGCCCGAGTCTGAGCTGCCAAGCGGTGGCTGTCTCTCTCCCGGAGCCCGATCTCTCCTCGCTCCCTTACTCTCTGTCAGCATCCTGCAACTAGCTCTCAGCATCGGCTTCATCTGGTACTGCCAGCACCCGGGACTTCAGGTGAGAGTAACTGTGTGTATGTGAGCTTGTGTGTCCGATCCACAATTTGGATGCGCATTTAGGAACCATGGTTAGTAAGTTTACAGATGACACCAAAAACCGGTTGTATAGTCTATTGTGAGGAAAGTTATCTAAAATTTCAAAGGGATCTTGATCAATTGGGCCAATGGACTGAGGAGTGTCAGATAGAGTTTAATTTGGATAAATGCGAGGTATTACGTTTTGTAAAGCAGACAAGGGCAGGACGTGTTCTGAGAAAGGGTCAGTGAGCTTGAAATGTTAACTCTGATTTCTCTCTACAGATGCTGCCAGACCTGCCGAGCTTTTTCGTCAATTTATGTTTTTGTTTCTGTTTTCCAATATCTGCAGTTCTTTCAGCTTTTATTGTGGGCAGGACATATACAGTTAATGTTAATGGTCCTGTGTAGTGTTGTCGAACAGATAGAGCCAGGGGTTCAGGTACATAGTTCTTTCAAAGTTGTGTCACAGATAGGCAGGGTGGTTAAGAAGGTTTTTAGCACACTTGCTTTCATTGCTCATGTCATTGAGAATAAGAGTTGGGACGTCATGTTGAGGTTGTACAGGACGTTAGTGAGGCCACTTTTGGAGTACTGTGTGCAGTTCTGGGTCCCCTGCTGGAGGAAGGTATTATAAAGCTGGAGGTGGTTCATAAAAATTTACAAGGATGTTGCTGGGAATAGACTGTTTAGGATATAAGGAGAGGTTGGATTGTTGGGACTTTTTTTCCTGGAGCATAGGAGGCTGAGGGGTGACCACATAGAGGTTTATAAATCATGAGGGACATAGATAAAGTGAACAGCAAAGGTCATTTCCAGAGGCTGGGGAAGTTCAAAATGAGGGGGCATATTTTTAAGGTTGGAGGAGATAGATTTAAAAGGGATCTGAAGGGAAACTTTTTCACACAGACGGTTGTTTGTATGTGGAATGAACTGCAAGAGGAAGTGATAGGTGCAGGTACGGTTGCAACATTCAAAGTATATTTGGACAGGTACGTGGATAGGAAAGGTTTAGAGGGATGTGAGCAAAACACGGGCAAGTGGATGATTTTAGTTTGGGAAACTTGGTCAGCACAGCTGAGTTGAACCAAAAGCTGTATGAATGAATGATGCTGTGAGTGTGGGTGAATGTCTGAGAATGTGTGTGTTTGAGTGAAATGTGTGTGTGTGTGTGTGTGTGTGAGTGAGAGAATGCATGTGTGGCTGAGAATGTGCCTGTGTGTGAGTAACAATATGTGAGCCTTAGTGAGAATGTGTGTGATTGAATTTGTCTGTCATAGTGTATGTGAATGTCTGAGAATGTGTGTGCGTGCACGCGAGAGTGAGTGGGAGAGAATGTG
>JAHRHZ010000129.1:1866765-1880555 GCA_024137785.1 Ginglymostoma cirratum
ACACCTTCTTATCTCAGATTCTCCAGCATCTGCAGTTCCTACTATCTCTGAAACACTTCCAAGGTCTCTTTGTTCAGCAACACTCCCCACAATCTTACCATTAAGTGTATAAGTCCTGCCCCGATTTGCCTCACCAAAATTATTTATCTAAACTCCATCTGCCACTCCTCAGCCCATTGGCCCGTCTGATCAACAGGTGAAGGCACTTGTAGGAGATGTTGGCTCTTGCTATTATTGGATAGTTGTGTTGGAAGTTTATATGAAATGATAAAATGAAGAAGGCGTAAATGGGTCTAATGAAAGACTAGAGTATAAACACCTCTGTACACCTGTTGGAACTCTAAGGATTATGGTTCTTTGATTCTTGTTATCATCTAGATGACACCCCTGGTAACTCAGCCCTCTATTTTTGGTTCAGTCTGAACCAGATGGGACCAAGTGCTCCTGGGCACTGAGTGGACAGGCTTGGCCATGTAGTGCTGTCTGTTCCTGGGCACTGATCCGGTGCTCCAAGGTCTAGGGTTCTTCTCAACTGACTCTGAGAGAAGTGTTGTCCAGATAATAACAGTAGTGTGAAGTGGCACACTAAGCTTGTACATGGCATGTTTTCAACCAGTTAAATGCACACAGCACCTTGAGGGCAGGAGTAAGATGTTGGCAGTTGACTCAGTCAAATTGTACTGAAAAAGTCTGGGCTTGGCTAGATTCAGGTGCATTGATGCAGGCATTAATTTTGTGATGTTTCACCTTGTTTCAGAATCATGTGCAAGTGAATATATATTTCCAGACATCTGGCTGACAAAGATGTGCCGTGCTCTGTTTGTTACTTTTGGTATAGGGGTAAAATTGCTGGAGAAAGGGTCTCTGAAGCAGGGGCACAGGATTCAACATTCTAATTCTGCTTTCCCTCCATAGATGCTGCCTGACCTGCTGAGTTTCTCCAGCCATTTCTGTTTTCATTTCAGATTTTCAGCATCCGCAGTTCCTTATTTTATCTTCATCAGAGGTGTTTGTAAGTGCCTAAATTAAGAAATGAGCAGAGAAGATGGCATTTGTGGTAATGTTATTGGACAACTAACCCAGAAGCCTAGATTATTGATCAGGGGACACAGGTTCAAATTCCACCCTGGCAGCTAGTAGAATTGAAATTCATTTAATAAATCTGGAATTGAAAGCTGCTGTACATTCATAATGGCGGCCATAACAATGATCATTGATTCATGTAAAAGAAGCTGTCTGGTTTACTAATGTCCTTTCAGAAAGGAAATCTCCTGTCCTTACCTGGTATGACCTATGTCTGACTTCAGACTCACAGCAATGTGGTTAGCTTTTAACTGTTCTCAGGAATGGCAAAGCAAGCCACTCAGCTCAAGGACAGTTAGAGTTAAGCAATAAATGCTGGCTGATGAATAACGAGAAATGTTTCTGCCAAGTTTGAGATGGATGTGGAAGGATCTGAGGAAGAGCAGTGAGTTGGCCAATGTCCAACTAGTAGCTCTGAAAATAGATTGACTATTCATTAGAATCATAAAATCCCTACAGTATGGAAGCAGGCCATTTGGTCCATACTAACCCTCTGAAGAGCACCCCACCCAGACCCACCTCGCCCACAACCCTTCATTTTCCACAGCTAATCCACTTAACCTGTACATCCCCAGACACTACAGGCAATTTAGCATGGCCAATCCACCTAACCTACGCATCTTTGGATTGTGGGAGGAAACTGGAGCACCCAGAGGAAACTCATGTAGACACAGGGAGAGCATACACACTCTGCACAGTCACCCAAGGGTGGAATCGAATCTGGGTCCCTGGTGTTGTGAGGCAGTAGTGCTAGCCACTGTGCCACTGTTACTTCATTTGCTGTTTCAAAGATCTTGCTGCATTCAAATTAGCAACAATGCTTGCCTACATCACAGCAGCAACTGCAAATGGAAAGAAATTTCAGGCACTTATTCAGGAGTTGTTCCCCGACTGTGCCTCAGTGAGGGAAATATCACTTATTTTACTTTTAGATTAGTGGGAGGATCACCTTTTCATGTACCTGTGTCAACCCTGTTCAAGTTCACGAATCACTACTATCTTGAGTAAGCTGGGAACGGGAGTAGGCTATTCAGCCCCTTGAGTTTGTTCTACCATTCAGTGAGATCGTGGATGATCTGTGGCCAAACTCTACATACCTGCCTTTGGCCAAAGTCCTTAACACCCTTGTTTACCAAAAAAAAAGACTTAGTTTTAAAATTAAAACTGATCCAGTATCCACTGGCATTTGTGGAAGAGAGTTCCAAACTTCTACCGCGTTTTGCATGTTGAAGTGTTTCCTAACATCTCTCCCGAATGGCTTGGCCTGAATTCTCAGACTATGCCCCCAAGTTCTAGAATCCCCAACCGGTGGAAATAGTTTATCAACCCTGTCTTTCCCTGTTATTATCTTGAAGGCTTCAAACAGATCACCCCCTAACCTTCTAATTTCTGCAGAAAACAAACCTAACCTGTATAATCTCTCTTCATAACATAACCCCAATGTCCAGGTATCATTCTTGTAGATCTATGTTGTACTCCCTCCAAGGCCAATGTACCATTCCTAAGGTGTGATGCCCAAATCTGCTCTCAGTGCTCCAAGTGCGGTCTAACCAGGATTTTGTATAACTACAGCCTAATTTCTGCATCTTTATACTCCAGTTCTGTGCATATAAAGGCCAGAAGTCCATTAGCTTGCTTGATTATTCCTTGCACATATCTGTGACATTTTAAAGATCTATGCACTTGAAGTCCCAAGTCCCCTTGGGCATCTCCTATATTAACTTCATACCATTGAGAAAGTACCCTGGTCTATCCTTTTCCAGCCCAAAATGGATGACCTGACACTTGCTTACATTGAACTGTATCCACCACAGTTCTGCCCATTCACCTTGACTGTCAATATTTATATTTAATGCTATCATCCGCGCTGTCTACAATACTGCCTAACATTGCATCATTAGCAAATTTTTAAAAATGACTTTCTATGCCATTGTCCAAGTTGTTGATAAATAATATGAATAATTGAGGCCCTGACACAGATCCTTCGGGGACACCACTGGTCACATCCTGCCAATTTGAGTACCTACTTTCTGTTGCCTACACTTGACCAATTTTGAAGCTATGCCAGACATTTGTCCTCAATTAGCTAACAGTCTCTTCTGCAGAACTTTATTAAATGCCTTCTGCAAGTCCATATAAACAACATCCATAGACATGCAGTTTCTGAAAAGTAATCCACAAAAATCAATCTAAGATCCAATCAGAAGAGTAAACAACTTTGCGAACACTTGTGATATGTCATACAGTCAGTATACCTTTAACGGACATGCTGATGACATCATCACCGCATCCTAGCATGTGACCTCAGGGTATAAAGGACGCTATCTTCCCTCAGATCACTTGAAGCATGTCATGTTACTGAAAGCTTGGTCCTGTGTTGTATCCTGATAGCTTTATATTACCCACACACTTATGTATCTGGGAATGTAATGTTTGTACATTGTAATAAATGGTTGTTGATTTCTTCAATACCAAGCTCTGTTTCTTATTTTAAGCGAATTAACATGAACATTATTACATCAGGTAAAACACTCTGGTGGATAGCAGTAGCAGTAGCCACCTTTAAAAGACCCTAATATCTTAGCGGTAGATATGTGGAAAACTAACTAATGGTCAATTGGGTCGGATTACATCTTTAAATCATGAACCAATTGCCGAACAGGACCACCTATTCCTTTTGTGTATAGTGTGTGTATAGTGTTCCAGTTATTGTTTCAAAAGAATTGATTATAGTGATATATTGATTTCATGACCTCAGGAGATCCCAAAGGACTTGACTGCTGAAATTAGCGGGAATTACAGCCAGTGGTTTATTCATAATGAGGTTCCAAAACCAACGCTGAGATGAGTGGCCAAAGCAATAGCTTTGCTCCTGCTGATGATGGGATAAATATTGGCCGGGACACAGAGAGCTGCCTGCTCTTTTTAAGAAATGTAACCGGATCTTTTCAGTTGACTGAGAGGATTAACAGGAGCTGGAGTTGGAAGGCTGGGACCCCTGACAGTGCACCAATCACGATAAGGTGCTCAGGTTTCATTTCAGCTTTGTTGTTTATTTGTATTTTATAAATCTTAGTTCATTCGCTGAAGGAAAGAACTGATAACTCCCTGAGAAAATTATGTAACTTTTCAATAGGTGGGATTTCACAAGAACCTGAGAAACAGAAGTGTTGCAAACTATTTAGCCCCTTGAACAAAGAGCAAAGAACAATATGGCACAGGAGTAGGCCCTTCGGCCCTCCAAGTCTGTGCCGCCACATTTTACCCTTCCATACTAAAACTGTCTTTACTTACAGGATCCATAATTCCTCTATTGACTTCCTATTCATGTATTCGTTCAGGTCCTTCTTGAATGTTGTTATTGTGTCTGCTTCCACTAGTGATGCATTCCAGGCACTCACCACCCTTTGTGTGCAAAACCTGCCTCGCACATTTCTTTTAAACTTCTCCCTTCGCACCTTGGACTTGTGTCCCCTAGTAATTGACCCCTCCACCTGGGAAAATGCCTCATACTTTGCACTCTATCTGTGCCATTCATAAACTTATAAATTTCTGTCAACTTACTGCATTCCAATGAAAACAAACCCAGTCTATCCAACCTTTCTTCATAGCTAAAATCCCCCATACCGGGCGACATCGAGGTAAACCTTTTCTGTACCCGCTCCAAAGCATTCACATCCTTGTAGTAGTGTGGTGACCAGAACTGTAAGCAATATTCCAAGTGTGGCCGAATTAGAGTTCTATAAAGCTGCAGCATAACTTGTTTTATGGAGGAGGCGATGGCCTCGTGGTATTATTGCTGGACTGTTAATCCAGGGACCCAGATAACATTCTGGGGACTCAGTATCAAATTCCGCCAAGGTAGATGGTGGAATTTGAATTCAATAGATATCTGGAATTAAGAGTCTAATGATGACCATGAATCCATTGTCAGTTGTTGGAAAAACCCATCTAGTTCACCAATATCCTTTAGGGAAGGAAACTGTAATCCTTACCTGGTCTGGCCTACATGTGACTCCAGATCCACAGCAATGTGGTTGACTCTTAACTGCCCTCTGGGCAATTAGGGATGGGCAACAAGTGCTGTCTAGCCAGCAATGCCCTCACCCCATGAATGAATAAAGTTTATCCTTAATACCCTTCCAATGAAGGCAAACATGCCATAAGCCTTTTTTACTACCTTATCTACCTGTACAGCCACCTTTGTGATCTGTGGACCTGCACACCCAGATTTCTCTGCATAACGAGACTTCTAAAGGGTCTGCCATTCACTGGAGAAGTTCCACCTATACTCGACCTTACAAAATACATCAGCTCACATTTGGCTGGATTAAACTCCATCTGCCATTTTTCTGCCCATGCCTCCAGCTGAACTATATCCTGCTGTAATCTCTGACAATCCTCCTCACTATCTGCAACTCCGTCAATCATTGTATTGTCCACTAACTTGCTAATTAGACCAGCTATGTTTTCCTCCAGATCATTTATATAGATCATGAACAGCAGAGGTCCCAGCACTGATTTCATTCGAACACCACTAGTCACAACCCTCCATTCCAAAAAGCATCCTTCCACCACTACCCTCTGTCTCCTATGACGGAGCCAGTTCTGTATCCACCTTGCCAGCTCACCTCTGATACCATGTGACTTCACCTTTTGTACCAGTCTGCCATGAGGGACCTTGTCAAAGGCTTTTCTATAGCCCATGTAGACAACATCAACTACTTTTCCCTCATCAATCATCCTCATCACCTCCTCAAAAAACTTGATTGCGTTAGCAAGGCAAGACCTCCCCTCTACAAAACCATGCTGTCACTAATAAGTCCATTTGCTTCTAAATATATATAGGTCTTGTTCCTGAGAATCTTTTCCAATAATTTCCCTATCACTGAAGTGAGACTCATAGGCCTGTAATTTCCAGGATTATCACTGTTATCCTTTTTATACAGTGGGACAACACTGGCTATTGTCCAGTCCTCTGGGACCTCACCTGTGGCCAAAGAGATACAAAGATGTTTGTCAATGCACCAGCAATTTGTTCTCTTGCCTCCCTCAATACTCTGAGGTAGATCCCATCAGGACCCAGGGACTTAATACTTCTTAAGATGCACAACACCTCTTCGTTTTTAATTGCAATTTGGCTTAGAAACTCGACACTCCCTTCCCTGAGATCATCCTCCATCATTCCTTTTCTTTGTTGAATACCAACACAAAGTATTTGTTCAGGACCTCACTTACCTCTTCTGGCTCCACACATAGATTCCCTCCTTTGTCCTTGAGTGGGCCAACACTTTCCCTGGCTACTGGTTGCGCTATTCAATACAATCACTGCTGAGCTTCTATTTCGGGCCCCCTTTCCCTCCCACTCTCTTAGATGCAAAAAAATGCATCACATGGTTTCTTTTCTTCATTTGCACAGCTTTATAAGATGCTTGTCCATGCACGTTGGGGGTGTCAGTGTAGAGGTATGCGATACCCAAAATCAGTGGATTTGTTTATGAGCAGAAATCAGCATAGAGACAGAGTAGACTACAATCTATCTCAGCGACGTGGCTTAGCTGCTCTGCATTCTGATTTCTGTGCCATACAATTGTTTTGGGTCCTGAATAAGGTTTAATGTGTTTTGCACATTAGGATGTTAAAACATTTATTTCAGTTTCTGGACAGGTTTTTTTTGGCATGAGTTGGCACTGGGTTGCTAAACATGTTTTAACGATTGTGAGTCAGAGAAGAGAGCTGAGTGTATTGGCGTTTCTCTGCAAAGGGATGAATGCCAAATCTACAAAACTGAGGCTGGTCGTCAACCACTGCCATTTGTCAGTGTAGTTTCATTGCAACAATCCCCTTTGTCCTACTTTAGATTTCGAAAGTTGGGAGTGTAATCGATTCTTGAGTGTTGAATGTTCCCAATAAAGCTCTGCTTTACTGCACCATGAACAGGCTGTGGCTCGTAGATGACCTCTGAACATCTGTCTCGATGTACAATGTCTGCCTGTGAAACTTGGTCCAAATGAAGGATATTAAATTGGAACAAAAACAGAGGTTGCTGGAAAAGCTCAGCAGGTCTGGTAGCATCTGTGAAGAAAAACCTGAGTTAACGTTTCGGGTCCAGTGACTCTTTCTCCAGAACTCTGATTTGCTGCCAAACCTGCTGAGCATTTCCAGCAACTTCTGTTTTTGTTCCTGATTTACAGCATCCACAGTCCTTTCAGTTTTTACTTTAAATGTCACGGTTATTATGTAATTTTCTTATAATGCTAGATTGCATGAGAATGGAACTATCGCGTTATATCAGAACCGACTGTACTGCGTGCAATTCTAGTCTCCCTGCTATAGGAAGGATGTTGTGAAACTCGAAAGGGTTCAGAAAAGATTTACATGAATGTTGCCAGGGTTGGCGGGTTTGAGCCATAGGGACAGGCTGAATAAACAGGGCTATTCTCCCTGGAATGTCAGAGTCTGAGGGGTGACCTTATAGACGTTTATAAAATCATGAGGGGCGTGGATAGGGTAAATTGACAAGGTCTTTTCCACAAGGGTGGGTGAGTCTAAAACTAGAGGGCATAGGTTTAAGGTGAGAGCGGATAAATTTAAAAGGAACCTGAGGGGCAACTTTTCGTGCATGCATAGCATGTGCTGCCAGAGGAAGTAGTGGAGGCTGGTACAATTCCAACATTTAAAAGGCATCTGGATGGGTACATGAATAGGGAGGGTTTAGAGGGATATGGACCAAATGTTGGAAAATGGGACTAGATTTATCTAGGGTATCTGCTCGGCATGGACGAGTTGGACCGGAGGGTCTGTTTCGTGCTGTATATCTCAATGACTGTAGTGTGGTGTGGCTTGAGATGTTGAAGTGCACAGGGAACTGGTACTGTCTCAACCCTATTTGTCTACACTAGTGATTAAACCAGTGGAGTGGGTCACCACATGTTTGTTAAATTTTTGTGATGGAAAAGTATAACAGACTGATGTACTGGAGGCTGTTCACAGGCGAGCCTTTCTTCTCTTCATATATTTGTGAGTTGAGGGTGCCCATTCTTAGTTGTCCTTGAGAAAGTGATGGTAAACTGCCTCTTTGAACTACCGCAGTCCATTTGGTGCATGTAGACCCCAATACTCTTAAAGAGGGAGTTCCAGGATTTTGACCCAGTGATGCTGAAGGAATGGTGATGTATTTCCAAGTCAGCATAGAGGGAACTTGCAGGTGTACTGTTCCCCTGTATCTGCTGCCCTTGATTTTCAGAGTAGAAATAGTCATGGATTTGGAAGGTGCTGTCGAAGGAATTTGGTCAATTTCTGCAATGCATCTTGCAGATAGTACGCACTGCTGTTCTGAGCATTGGAGGGAGTGGGTGTTGAAGATTGTAGATGGGGTTCTGATCAAGCAGTCGCTCCACCCTGGATGATATCAAGGTCTGGGCAACTGGGGGGTATTCCATCATATTCCTGTCTTGAGCCTTGTAGACATTGGACAGGCTTTGGGAAGTCAGGAGATGAGTTACTCACTGCAGGATTCCTAGCCTCTGATGCTCTTGGAACTACAGTATTGATTTGGCTGGTCTGTCAACTGCAACCTGCAGGATGTTGATAGTGGGGTATGCAGTGCTGGTAATGGTACTGAATGTCAAGGGAAGATACGTAACTTACTCTATTGCTGGAGATGCTCATTGCCTGGCACTTATGTGCCGCAAATGTTACTTTCCACTTGTCAACCCAAAACTGGATATTGACCAGGTCTTGCTGCATTTGGACACGGACTGCTTCAATATCTGAGAAGTTGCAAAAGGTGTTGAATATTGTGCAATCATCAATGAACATCTCCACTCCGGATTCTTATAGCCTTATTAATGAAGCAGCCAATGATGGCTGGACCTAGGACATTATCCTGAGGAGCACCCGCACAGATATCCTAGACCTGAGATGACTGACCTCCAACAACCAAAATAATCTCCCTTTATGCCAGGAACAAATGGACAGATCTACCCCAATTCCTGTTTACTCCAGTTTTGCTAGGATTCGATTCCACACTCTGTCAAATGTAGTTTTGATATCAAGGGCAGTCACTCTCATCTCACCTCTGGAACTCTTCCATCATTGAGGATGGGGATATTTGTGAGCTGCCTCCTCTAGTGAGCTGTTTAATTGTTCACCACCAAGTCATGACTAGATGTGGCAGGACTGCAGAGTTTTGATCTGATCCATTGATAGTAGAATTACTTCATCCTGTTTATCTCTTGCTGCTTATGCTGTTTGATTATGGTAAAATTCCAGCTGATGTTATTACTGGACAAGTCAGTTCCCAAACTGAAACTTGGCTTGATAGATCTTTTTTGCTGCATCAACGTTGTCCTCCACTGAAACAAAAAAATTGCAATGATGAAGATTTGATTTTGATGATAAAAAATGTTTAATAAGCAAAAGAAATTAAGATAAAATATAATAAACCAAACTACTTCCATTTAACAATTTTAAAGATTTTTCAGACACACAGTAAAACAGAACCCCATTAATTCTAACAATGCCCCTTTACACAGACAAAAAAGAGGCAGGTGTAGATTATCATAGAACAGGGCTGTCAGAGGGCAGGATGGTCATGGGGCAAGGTGAATACCAGACCCAGTGGTTACAGAACAGGGCAGTCATGGGATAGGGAGGATGTTGAATTTTTCAGTGAGTGGGTTGAAAGTTGAATTTCAGATTGGGTCTAGGTTTAAGTGGCTTTGGACTATATGTCAAGCAGAATGGTGTGGTTTAACTATGAATTAATGATCCTATTTGGAGAACGTTAATCCCATCCCAGTTAATCGCAGAAAGGTGAGTCATATCTAAAGAGGAAAGTGAGCAATTGTGATCGGTCAGTTGAACACGTCCTGCATTGAGACAAGACCCTATTAAGTTTTGATATGTTGGCGTTAAGTGTGGCCATGAAACATTTTGCAGTCGAGGATGTTTTAAAATTAAAGCATGAGAAAAAATTAAATATGTGAAATTAGAAATGCGAGCTTAGGTTTTCATCCTTGGGTGGCCTAAAAATCATGGAATCAGTGACTTCTTTCATACCAGTTTTCCAGATGAGTATAGCTGATTTCATGATATTTTTGATTGATCGTGGCTGTTCTGTCTGTGTTTCAAATTCCATGTTCTATTTTTTAAAAATTCATTCACGGAATGAGGGCATTGCTGGCTAGGCCAGCATTTATTGACTATCCCTAATTGCCCAAAAGGCAGTTAAGAGTCAACCACATTGCTGTGGGTCTGGAGTCACATGTAGTCCAGATGAGGTAAGGATGGCATTTTCCTTCTCTAAAGGACATTAGTGAACCACTGTTGATCTCTGATAACCTTTTCCTTCTCTAAAGGACATTAGTGAACCACTGTTGATCTCTGATAACCTTTTCCTTCTCTAAAGGATATTAGTGAACCACTGTTGATCTCTGATAACCTTTTATCATCTTGCCTAACAAAAATCTATCTACCTCTGCCTTAAAAATATTTGATGACCCCACCTCCATAGCCGCTGTGGATGAGCGTTTCAAAGTTGCACAACCCTCTGAGAGAAAAAAAACTCATCTCTGTCCTCAAAGGGCAACTTTTTTTATCGTTTTCACCAACTAAAAATATTATGAAACCAACTATTTTCATCAGGAAGATTGACATAAGAGGCATTACTAATAACTAATTTTGAAGCAGTATCCCTTAGTTCTGGGCTGACTGACAAGAGGAATCATCCTTTTTTAATCCACCTTGTCAGGACCATTCAGAATCTTATACTGTTCCATCAAATCACCCCTCAGTCTTCTAAACCCCAGCGGAAACAAACCAACTTGACCAACCTTGCGTAATTCGACAGCCCGCTCATTCCAGTTATCACTCTAGTAAACCTCCTTTGAACTGCATCCAATGTATTTACATCCTTCCTTCAATAAGGAGATCATAACTATGCACTGTATTCAAGATGTGATCTCATGAACACCCTGATTATCATTCCTTGTGATATATATTTTACAAAGAAAGGAAAGTGAGAAAAGGTTACAGATTTACCTTCTTGATTGAAGTAAATGGTGCAGAGAAAGGACATTTCCAAGATCGAATGAGTTGATTCAAGATATCAGTTATCGAATTGCTTCACAAGAAGAAGTGCTTGTATCTAGAAATGGGTGGGACTCCTCCATCTAATGTAACTCTTTGTACAAGAGTGAGGGAACATGGCAACGGTTAGCTCAGACAGTCAGAGCATGGTGCAGAATAATGGCAACAGTACGATTTCAATCCTGTACTAACTGAGGTACAGTAGGGAACTGCTTCCATCCCAGTCTTGATATGGCATGGTGTTTCTGTAGCAATTAAACAACCTGTTTGTTCATGATGCCTGCAGTTCAAGAAGGTAGCAAGGGATAAACCAGTAAACTAAAGGTCAGTCAGTCTAATCTCAGCGGTGGGGAAACTATTGGAAGCAATTCGAAGGGACAGAATTGATCTGCATTTGTCGAGAGGCAGGGATTAATCAGGAACAGTCAGCATAGTTTTGTTAAAGGGAGGTCATGTTTGACCAACTTGATTGAATATTTTGGAGAGGTGACCAGATGTGTAGACGAGGGCAATGCTTTTGATGTAGCCTACTTTGACTTTAGCAAGACATTTGATTGGATTCTGCATGGTGGACTGATAGCAAAGGTAAGAGCCCATTGTATCCAGGGAAAATTGACAAATCGGATCCTCAATTGGCTGAGTGGCAGGAAGCAGAGAGTGGTGGTTGAGGAGTGTTCTTGTGACTGGACATCTGTGTTAAGTGGAACCACACTGGGTTTAGTATTGGGCCCCTTGTAGAATGTGGTTTATATAAGTGAACTAGACTTGATTGTGGTGAGTTGATCAGTGATTTTGCAGGTGATCCAAAAGTTGGTGGGATGGTAAACAGTGAGGAGGACAGCCTTAGATTATGGGAGAATATAGATGGGCTAGTCAGATGGGCTGATCAGTGGCAAATGGAATTCAATCTGGATAAATGTGATGTGATGCACTTGGGCAGGACAAACATGGTAAGGAAATATATAGTAAATGGTAAAACCCTGAGAAGATCTGAGAATTAGAGGGACTTTGAACAAAGAACACAGAACAAAGAAAATTACAGCACAGGAACAGGCCCTTTGGCCCTCCAAGCCTGCGCCGATCCAGACCCTCTATCTAAACCTGTCGCCTATTTTCCAAGGATCTGTATCCCTCTGCTCCCTACCCATTCATGTATCTGTCTAGATACATCTTAAATGACGCTATCATGCCCATCTCTACCACCTCCGCTGGCAACGCGTTCCAGGCATCCACCACCCCTGTGTAAAGAACGTTTCCCTTAAACTTTTCCCCTCTCACTTTGAAATCATGACCCCTAGTAATTGAGTCCCCCACTCTGGGGAAAAAGGTTCTTGCTATCCACCCTGTGTACATTTTGTAGATTTTGTAGACCCTCAATCAAGTCCCACCTCAACCTCCATCTTTCTAACGTAAATAATCCTAATCTACTCAACCTCTCTTCATAGCTAGCGCCGTCCATACCAGGCAACATCCTGGCGAACCTCCTCTGCAATCTCTCCAAAGCATCCACATCCTTTTGGTAATATGGCGACCAGAGCTGTACGCAGTATTCCAAATGTGGTTGAACCAAAGTCCTATACAACTGTAACATGACCTGCCAACTCTTATACTCAATACCCTGTCCGTGAATAAAAGCATGCCGTATGCCTTCTTGACCACTCTATCGACCTGTGCTGCCACCTTCAGGCTACAATGGACCTGAACAGCCAGATCTCTCTGTGCATCAATTTTCCCCAGGGTTTTTCCATTTACCATATAGTTTGCTCTTGAATTGGATCTTCCAAAATGCATCACCTCGCACTTGTCTGGATTGAACTCCATCTGCCATTTCTTTGCCCAACTCTCCAATCTATCTATGTTCTGCTGCATTCTGTGTCCCCTTCACTATCTGCTACTCCACCAATCTTAATGTCATCTGCAAACTTGCTAATCAGACCATCCATACTTTCCTCCAGATCATTTATGTATATCAGAAACAACAGTGGTCCCAACACGGATCCCTGTGGAACACCACTGGTCACAGTTCTCCATTTTGAGAAACTCCCTTCCACTACAACTCTGGGCAACAGGAGACAGCCAGTTCTCTATCCATCTAGCTAGTACACCCTAGACCCCATGCAACCTCACTTTCTCCATCAGCCTACCATGGGGAACTTTATCAAACACCTTACTGAAGTCCTGTATATGTATATGACATCTACTGCCCTTCCTTCATCTATCAACTTTGTCACTTCCTCAAAGAGGTACCTGATGTTTAGGTACACTGGCCCCTTAAGGTATCGGGATAGGTGGATAAAGTGGTTAAGAAAGCATGTGAGATATTTGCCTTTATTAGTCAAGGCATAGGATTGAAGAGAAGGGAGGTTATTCTAGGGCTGTATGGTTCAGTCATGTAGGTTATTATGTGCAGGTTATTATATAAAGGATGTGATAGCATCACATCCACATTATGGTAGGGATGTGGGTGCTGAGGAGATTTACCAGAATGTTGTATCAGATATAATAGGAGCTGCAGATGCTGGAGAATCTGAGATAACAAGGTGTAGAGCTGGATGAACACAGCAGGCCAAGCAGCATCATAGGAGCAGGAAGGCTGACGTTTCGGGCCTAGACCG
>JAHRHZ010000129.1:1880955-1897101 GCA_024137785.1 Ginglymostoma cirratum
CCGAAACGTCAGCCTTCCTGCTCCTATGATGCTGCTTGGCCTGCTGTGTTCATCCAGCTCTACACCTTGTTATCTCTTTACCAGAATGTTGTCTGGGCTAGAGAGTTTTTAGTATGCATAGAAATTGGCCAGACTGGTGTTGTTTTCCTGAGAACAGAGAAGATTGAGAGGAGGCATGATGGAAACGTATAAAATTATGAAGGGCACAGATAGGGTAGACAGGAAAAAACTTTTCCTGTTGATGGTAGAATCAATTTCTGGAGCATAGATTTAAGGCAAGGGGCAAAAGATTTGGGGGAGATGTGAGGAAAAACTTTCTGACTGGCATGGATGTGATGGACTGAAGGGCCTTTATCTGTGCTGTCGATGTGTATGACTCTTTAGCATTCACTTTTACTTTAAGAGAAGGAAGGGAAATAGTTAATCATACGAGTTGAATTGGTTTATATAGATGGGGGACATTGAATGATTACTGGAACACATTTTTCAATTCATTTAATGAGACACTTACTGACACGAGCAGAGTGGAATCATGTGTAATGCTTCACCTGTAATGCTTCACTCTGTAAAGAAATCTATCCCAAGCAGACACTGTTTTTGAACTTGACCAGCTGGTAACATGCTGCACTACTACATTGGTGCACACACAGGACAGCTCCCTCTGGATAACTATATATTCAGTGATAGGAATATGTTAACATTCTTGATTACAAACGGTCTGCGCTGAAATGAGAATTGTTTTTACCAAGCGGCTGCACACACCCAGCAGCCTATGGAGTAACACGCCTTGCAATGCATGAGCACTAAGTCCCCACATCAAAACCTAGTTGATACAAGTAAAGGAAGTAAAGTCACTTTAAATAAAAAAGCTGTGCAGACTATTGGAGAAGAAAGTGATTCTGAAAGTAGCACTGTGGCAAATGTGAATGCTTTTGTACTTAGTTGTAATAGGATCACACTTCAGGGCGACGATGTAAAGTAACTCAATGTGGTTTCCACTGCTTTGGTTGAGGTTTTGGACTCCCCCAACCAAGTCTGATTGGTTGCACCTAATGTACGTTTAGTCTCATTAGAGGTTGCTATTCTTGGCTTTGACCATCAACAATTTAGCCTGGGCATATTCCAGTAAATGTAGGTTTGCAGTTGTGGTTTGTCGTATTTTTAGCTACGTAATCAAAGATGGGTGTGTTGACCTTCTTTAGCACATTGTTTCACATACACTCTGACAGCTAAATAATTTAAATTCAGGGACATATTCATGCAGGTTTTATCACAAGTTCTCACCTCCAAACCCCTTGCAATGTAAGCCCCACACCATCATCCTCAGCCATTCCCACTATTAGCCGCTCAATGCATCTACCTTTTACAAGCATCAACTTCCCATAACAGACCGATAGAGGCAGACTCTGGGTGTAATTCCAATTTGAGTAGGATGTCAAAATTTTATAAAATTTCAGTCTGTCTGCAAGCCACTTGCTTCTGTTTAGTGTGGATGGGATGGGAGCAGGTCCCAGGAGAGTGATGACTAATGATGCTGATCGCCAGGGTCCAATACCGTCAGTAGATTCTGTCTCAGGCAGCAGAGCCCCCGCAGTCAATAAGAGAAAGGATTTCCCTGTATATGAGATGGACAGAAAATGTGAGGGGCTGCTGCTCCAACCAGAGATTCTGTCTTTCATACTTCTTGAATCTGGGACAGCTCGGTGGCTTAGTGGTTAGCACTGCTGCCTCACAGTGCCAGGGACCTGGGTTTGATCCCAGCCTCAGGTGACCGTCTGTGTGGAGTTTGCACATTCTCCATGTGTCTGAGCAGGTTTCCTCTGGGTGCTTCGGTTCCCTCTCACAGTCCAAAGATGTGTGGGTGAGGTGGATTGGCCATGCTCAATTACCCATGGTGCCTAGAGACATGTGGGTTAGCCATGGGAAATACAGGGTTGGGTGGGCAGTGCTGGGTGTGGTTGGGATGCTGTTTTGAGATAGGTTGGGATTTGATGGGCTGAATGGCCTGTTTCCACACTTGTAGGGATCCTAAGGGTGAAGGAGAAAGCTACAAAGGAAGAGAACAGTTTTAAAGATGTCAACAATGGAAAGCTGAACTAACTAGGGGCCAGGAAAAATTTGAAATCACTGAAGGAATAAATCCCTTGAAAATGAATGTGGAATTTCTAGCTTAAAGCTGCATGAGATCACACCTCCTAGATACCTAGATATCAAATTTTTCCTGGCTCCTAGTTAGTTCAGCTTTCCATTGTTGACATCTTTAAAACTGTTCTCTTCTTTTTCAGCCTTCTCCTTCACCTGGGAGGTGTGTTGCAGAGGCTATTGTGATCAACACTGTCAGTTGGTAAATTTAAATCTGCTATTGAGACTCGATGATGCAGGAAATAAGGTTGTAACTTCCTGGTTAATGTATTCCAGCTTTGTGCATGTGGAAACACATTAGCAGTCGCCTGACCAATTTGTAGAGAATATGCTCAGGGTGTTGGCTTTGTTCATGTAAAGGCTCCTGTCAGTTGCTTTGAAGAGAAAACTTCTGTTGCCAATCTATGCTTCTTTACTTGTGCCAATGTAAACAAATATCTTGGAAGTTAATGCTTCATTTGTGTGCGGTGGCTTTAGGTTTAATGGAGTGTTGAGAATTAAGCATAACAATGAATTCTTCTAATTCTGCTTCTGTGTGAATCCACATGCCCTGCCTGTCAACTCAAATATAGAAGGCATTGTTACAACATGACTGCATCACCTAATAATTGCATAGTCAGAATGAAAAAGGTGCTCCTTAAATCTAAGAAGTACCCCTTGAAAGTTGACAGTATCCTTAAGAAAATCTGAAGAGACCTCAAAAAGTAGGGATTTTGGCATTGGACCTGGGTGAATGAAACAGAACTGGCAGCACAATGTGAATGACCAAGTTATGTCTAAGTCTGACAGAATGCAACTGTTCTGAAACTTGAGCTTTGGCTTGCCTTGCTGAAAGGACTCATACAAAACAAAAGCAGAGAGGAACCTATATAAACCAGATTTACCATACTATGACTATGGTTTTGGATTCTAGGCAACTGAATGCTTTGGCAATGAGGAAGAGGGTTAAAGAGAAGTTGAGGTGATCTCAAGACAGATTCACATTGGTGTTCAAGCGGAAAATTAGTCAAATACTTGGAGGCAAATTCAGGGAGTTGGTGGACAGTGATAGCACCGACTAGATTTTTCTTTGGAAGACCTGGTACAGATTTGATAGCTTCCTCTTGTGCTGCACAATTCTTCTGTTATGGACCCAAAGTGCATCATAAAGGCACTCACCAAAGCTGTTGAGAGTTTCAAGGGACAGGTTGAGCTTGGGGGAATGATTAGAGACCTGGAGGGACACAAGGATCTATGATTTCTCACTCTTGATTTGGCTGGGAGGGGAAATGGCAAAACAACTTTCACTCAGAAAGCAGGGTGTCCTGTTGCAATAATATATGAGCTGGGCTTTCCAGACCATAGGAAATCCTATAGGTAAACAAAAAGTAATGGCTGCTGTGTGGAAAAGATAAATGCCTTTCCAGCACTGCTTGGTGGGCGAAGAGGAGCAAGAGTCTTCCACTGCTAGAAGTTCATCTCGGTTAAAGGACTCAATCCTATTATAACCAGGATCCTGAGGAAACATCCTGTGTACGTTAATCATTGATAAAGCTCCCAATTTGGCTTAGGATCACAACATGATTTTGTGAGGGAAGGTTTGATAAAATTTTCTCCCCAAATCCCAAAGTGATCAGGACATAACTCCAAAGTCTCTTTCAGTCTTCCCAATCTAGCTGATCACTCACCCCTGAATGGTTACAGGGAATTGAATTGTTTTGAATGGTATAGAAATATGATTTATGATTTGTTCCCCTGTTATTTTGTCACACAGTGGATGGGCTGGCTGCTTTGGCAAGGGATCTGTGATTAGGAAATCAGCCTGGATGTTGGTGCTGGAGTCTCTGGTACAACTCTGAATTGGTGGTGTTGTCCACTGAGTGAATTCTGGGAACTAGAGGAGTGAATCTTAAGTGCGGGCCTTAGTTCCTGTTCACCAGTGTGGTCAGGGTCAAGGTCATGCAGGAGCCTCTTTTGGAGGTGGTACCATGCTTTCTGCGAATAATCCAGTAGCAAGAGTGAAAGCTCAACCTTGCTAGCCTGACAGTTTGTATCGGATTTGAACTTTCTGTTTGCATTGCCCTGTGAAGAGATGGTGCTTGTTCTGGGTTTGTAATGTGTGATCTCTTGGTCCCTGGTTTCATCTCACCCCCAGTCAGGACAGTTTATTGAAGTTAAACATGCCCAACAGAGTGCGAATGGTTCCACCCAAGCATCTGTGATTTAAGCCACATTAACAGAAGCATGACGTGAACACTTGGTAGCAAACTGGTCAGCTTTTCACTCGCACTTTAAACAGCCTCACATCGAAACTTCCAGTGTGATAACCACAGGTTCCCGGTAAATGATTCAGCAGGGTCATGAATCAACTTAAGGGTGCTGATCATTGTCTGATCAAAAATTTCAAATATAGAAATGAATTTGAGTTGCCATCTGCTGACTGTTGTTTCCTAACACCCGAATAGATCTTAGATTCATTGTAATCTGATTGATTTTCTTCTAATAATTTGTTACTCATTTTCTCATCACCCTCCTGACCCATTGTTTTGAGGTTTTTATAAGTTCCAATGTTTTGTCCTTTATGAATTTTTTTTTTCCTCCACTTTAGCCAGTATCTATTTTCTCTTTAACAGTGGCCCTGGTCAATGGCTCAGTGGACGTACCTCTTTGAGACCAACATTTACAGTCAACAGTTAGATTGTGCAATGTGTGGAAATCTGACATCACCCATCTGGAGCAGAAGGAGGTGTGGGGATATTGGCACTGCCACTGCATTGTGACTTGGTGAATGGGATTGCGCTGGGATTGTGGCCAATGGTGTTCACTCTGATATCTAGTCAAGAGCACCCTGACACACTGTGTGAGATGCTTGCTCACAATTCCCAGTGTTACAACTGACTCGTGTGATGCACTGGAAATCAAGCCTCACTATTCTTAGAGATAATAGGAACTGCAGATGCTGGAGAATCCGAGATAACAAGGTGTAGAGCTGGATGAACACAGCAGGCCAAGCAGCATCATAGGAGCAGGAAATCTTGACATTTTGGGCCTAGACCCTTCATCAGAAATGGGGGAGGGGAAGAGGGTTCTGAAATAAATAGGGAGAGAGGGGGAGGCGGATAGAAGATGGATAGAGGAACACTTCAAAATCTCCCCTTCCCCTACAGCATCCCAAAACTAGCCCAGCTCGTCTCCGCCTCCCTAACCTGTTCTTCCTCTCACCTATCCCCTCCTCCCACCTCAGGCCACACCCCCATCTCCTACCTACTAACCTCATCCCGCCCCCTTGACCTGTACGTCCTCCCTGGACTGACCTATCTCCTCCCTACCTCCCCAACTACACTCACCTTTACTGGCTCCATCCCCGCCTCTTTGACTTGTCTGTCTCCTCTCCACCTATCCTCTCCTCTATCCATCCTCTATCCGCCTCCCCCTCTCTCCCTATTTATTTCAGAACCCTCTTCCCCTCCCCCATTTCTGATGGAGGGTCTAGGCCCGAAACATCAAGATTTCCTGCTCCCCTGATGCTGCTTGGCCTGCTGTGTTCATCCACCTCCACACCTTGTTATCACTATTCTTAGAGTTGTCACAAAAGTGGAAAAATTAAATCAAATTCTCCAAAGTCTCCAAACTGACCTGACTGACAAACTCAGCTTAAAAGTAAATACCAGGTTTCTACACTTAATAAGAAAATCACTGTCTATGGTGGGCAAATTGTCTTTAATAGCGATTAGGGAATATGAATTACTAACTTAGAACTCTACAACTTAAACCCTATCTCTTCTTACATTTCACTTCACAAACAGGCTGGCAGACCGACCAAGACAAACAAGACATGGGTATTAAAGGTGGAAAAAGAGGAATAAAAGATCAGAGCAACACAGTTCAATAGCAACCATTGGGTTCAATGAGTTAACAAGATGTAGAGCTGGATGAACACAGCAGGTCAAGCAGCATCAGAGGAGCAGGAAAGCTGACATTTCGGGTCGAGACCCTTCTTCACCCTTTTTCTGAAGAAGAGTCTTGACCCGAAACGTCAGCTTTCCTGCTCCTCTGATGCTGCTTGACCTGCTGTGTTCATCCAGCTCTACACCTTGTTATCTCAGATTCTCCAGCATCTGTAGTTCCTACTATCTCGGGTTCAATGGGTTACTTTCTTTCTCTTCCATTCAATTCCTTTTTAGTTCTTTGCTGTTGACACAAGGCTGTTTGCACACCAATACTGTCTTTTGTTCACTAGTTCAGAATTCGTCCTTTCATTGTCTTTAAAGTCATTTCATTCCCCTTGAACTGGAGATTTGTACAGAAAGGAAAGTGGAAGACAGCAAGGTGTTACTGAAGAATTTCTAGGATCTCCAAACAGGAGAGAGTGAGAAGGAGACAGATTTTCTGACAGTCTCTCTTTAAGTGGTTCTCTGCTGCAGCGATCTGTTTTCGCAGTCTCCTCGGTTTAATGCTGAGAATTCCAAATTTGCACAACCTCTGAGAGAAACGTCTCCTCACCTCTGTTCTGAAAGGATGACTCCCTAACTTTAAAACCTTGAGCCCAAGATCTGTGTTGATTCTCAAGAGAAAATGTACTTTCCGTGTTGATTGTTAATTCAATAATTTATATTTAGCAAAGACTACACCCCCCAATAAGTTTTTGCACTTTCAGTAAAGTTTACAATCAAACTTACAGTCTATCACAGTAAATTCTTTCACTGAATTCCCCACTTGACAAATTTCTGTGTATACCTCCCTTCCCCTGTGCACCCAATTCCCACTTGGAACTAAATTCCAGATAAATTCAACCTGTTTCTCACTCAGGAGAAGTCTATAGTCCAAAACTAATGAGAATAAAAGAGTGTTGTCTTTACTCCAGTTTTATAAGAGTATGGGTTTTGTTGCTGTGGACTGTGTGTTTATTCACAGGAGAAAGTCCAGCGCAGGGAATGACTCAGATTCAGCAAAAGGAGTTTCAACCCTCGATCTCTCAATTAGTCTTCATGCGTTTGCATGGCACTACCTGAAGTGTGAGGCACCACCGACCTACACCATGTGCACTGGAGCCAAGCAAATTTCACTGGGTCTGATAGAAATAGATATTAACTGTTCCTCTGTTTGTTTAGGTGGATCCTGGTGCAGCAGACAAAGAACAAAGCAGGGGTAAGTTTTGGTGTCTGTAATCCAGGAGCAAGGATATTTGTGAGTGCAGTGATTCACATGCTGTCCAGAAAGTGGAAGGTCCTTATTTGGGATGAAGGGAAATTCCAATGGAGTAGCTTCTCCCAAAGTGCACATTCTTGATTGAATTAGGAAGTTAACCAGTCATTGGACCAGACCCAAGCCCGTTTCCATTCACGCGCATTTATCTGCCTCAATTGGTTATCTTTCCCTTTATTCAAATCCCCATCTCTTCCAGCTTCATCTCAGTTTTTCTTCTCAAACTCACTGACCACTGCATTCAGTCATGCCTCACACTCTTCCTCCCTCACTCATCACCACACTCTCCACCACCGTTTCACTCACTCATCCTCAGACGCATTCACCCAGTCACTCCCACATTTCCTCACACAGTCACCGCCTCACAAATTCATTCTTTCTCTCACTCACTCACTTATACATTCACCTCCTCGCACTCTTCCTTCCTCACATCTTCATTCTTCACAAAGTCATTGCATCACACACTTAATCCTTCATGCAGTCAATTCCTAAACTAAATACCTTAATCTGAATGGTGGGAGGAAGGGATCATGTGAGAAGAAAAGTGATTAATGAAATGAAACCAGTGAAGTAAGAGACAAGATCATGACTGGGATAATGATAAACAGAGTGTGACAGGAAATGACAGACCATATAAACTTTAGAGAGCACTGACAGGTAACTTCGGAGATTACAACGTAATAAAAAGGCATAGTCCATAATATTCAGAAAATCATGGATCAATTGTTAGCATAGATTGAAATGAACATGTCAGAGCTAATAGCCATTACAGAGACATGGTTTCAAGGTGAGCAGAGCTCGGTAATAAATTTTGGGCAATATTTGACATTCAAAAAGACAGGAGGCTAGGAAAAGGAAGTGGGGTAGATCTGTTAATTAAGCATGTTATTAGTATTGTAGTAAGAATGGAGATTTGCATCTAATTCCATTCTTATTTCATTTCCACTCTATATTTAACTGCCTTAATGTCAGGAAATACTCCACAGTATCAGCCCCGAACCCTAGCTTTTACTCAGCTTGTATCTGTGGGCCTTGGGCCTCCATCAATTCCAGATTTGCAAACATAAGAACATACAACATGGGAGCAGAACTAGGCCATGTGGTCCTGCAAGCCTGCTCCGCTATATAATAGACATTGGCTGATTTGTTTGTTTTTTGAATTCCACGTTCCCACATTCTTGTGATAACTCTTGATTCCCTGCCTAAAAAGAATCTATGGACCTCCAGTCCAAAAATATTATGTGACCACACCTTCATCACCTTCCAAGTTGAGAATTCCAAATTTGCACAACCTCTGTACTGAAAGGGTGACTCCTAATTTTGAAACCATGAGCCCTGGCTCTGTTCTGATTCACAAGCGGAAACATGCTTTCCATGTCAATTGCTAATTCATTAGTTTATATTTAGTACAACCAACACCTCCCAATAGGTTCAGAGATAAAAGGTACTGCAGATGCTGGCGAAAAGGGTTTAGGCCCGAAACGTCAAGTTTTCCTGCTCCTATGATGCTGCTTGACCTGCTGTGTTCATCCAGCCCCATGCTTGTTACCTCCCAATAGGTTTTTGCACTGCCAGTAAACTTTATAAAGCTGATAAAACTTAGTCTCTTACAACAAATTCCTTCACCAAACGCCCCACTCGGTGCACTTCTGCAGTATCCCTCCTTCCCCTCTGCACCCGATTCCCACTCCAAACCAAATTCCCGATATGCTTAATCAGCTACTGTCTCACTCAGCAGAAGTCTCACTGTCCTGTTTGTTCATGAGCAGGGATCTGGATTCCTTTCATCTTCCTTGTTCCTTTGAAAGGCTCCCTCTACAGATGTTCATAGTCTGTACTCAAATTATGCCTGAGAGTGTAGCAATGTTCAGACCCTGCAGACGGAACTGTTTGTTGTCACCGGGTTTCATGAACAGTATGTTTTGTTTTCAGGGTCGGCCACCAGTCGCATGAGGAAGAGTACAAAGAAGCTGACACCCTATGCCCACCTCACTGTGAAGAAACTGATTAAAACTCCTTCTGGTAAGTTCCATCCTGTATTCCTGAGGAAGAACTGGGAATTGTCGCTTGCCTCCCATGGCCACACCAGGCGTTACTTCATGTTTGCTACGAGGAATCCTGCCAACCTCTTCAAGCTGCTTTGTGCCTTTCTAATTCCATTGCACCCTGAGTGGGAAGGCCTGGGGACTGGAACTCATCAGCTGTATCCATCACACTCTTCTCTCACCCTCAACCAAACAACCTATTCTCCCCCATCTACAATATTCCACAAGGAAGTACTCAAAAGGGGTAGAAAGACACAAAACATTTCTAACACTCGCAACAATCCTTCTTTATGATTGATGGGGTACTAAATCATGAGGACAGCCTTAGATTACAGGAGGGTATAGACAGGCTGCCCAGATGGGCTGATCAGTAGCAAATGGAATTCAATCGGGATAAATGCAAGGTGTTACACTTGGGCAAAACAACCAAGGTGAGGGAATACATGGTGAATGGTAGGTCTGTGGGAATCTCAGAGGATCAGAGAGACCTTGGCATGCATGCAGACCGGCTGCTTAAGTTATCAGAACAGATGAATAAAGTGGTTAAATGGGATACTTGCCTTTATTGTAAAGGCATAGAGTTTAAGAGCAGGGAGGCTATCCTGGAACTGTATAACCTGTTGATCAGGTCACAGCTATACAGTATTGTGTGCTGTTCTGGAATTTATATTGTTGGAGCGATGTGAGCATTGGAGAGGGTGCAGAGGAGGTTTACCATGATTTAACCTGGGCTGCAATGTTTCAGTTATGAAGAGAGATTGGACAGATTGGGGCTGTTTTCCTGAGAGTAGAGGAGATTGAGAGGGGATATGATTGAAATGTGTAAAATTATAAGGGGCATAGATAGGGTAGGCAGGGAAAATTGTCTCCCCTTGGCGGAGGGATCAATAGCCAGGGAACATAGATTTAAGGTAAGGGCAGAAAGTTTAGAGGAGATGTGAGGAAAAGCTTTTTTGTCCAGAAGGTAGTGAAAATCTGGAACTCACTGTCTGTAGGGATGGTAGAGGCGAATACCCTCATAATATTAAAGAAGTATTTAGATGTGCAGTTGTGATGTCAAGGCAAACAAGACAATGGGCTAATTTCTGGAAAATGGGATTATAATAGTTAGGTATTGTTTTTGAATGGCGAAAGGCCCATTTCTATGCTGTGGATCTCTATGACTGTGACTTTATAAGTTGGGGAGGTTATGTTTCAGTTTTAGAAGCCACTGGTATCCAGACTGTATCTGGAGTACTGTGTGTAGTACTGGACATCTTATGTAAGGAAGGATCAAATGCATTGGAAGCAGTTCAGAGATGGTTTACCAAGCCTGAGACCTGGAATGGTTGGGTTATCTTACAAGGAAAAGCTGGACAGGCTATGTTTATATCTGCTAGAGTTTACAAGAGTGAGTGGTGATTTGATTGAAACGTGTATAATCCTTGTGTGGGAGGAGGAGGGGGAGATGGGATGGATGTTGTTATGATCCCAGCTGCTGTTAATACTAGACAAGTCAGAGGCACAGTCAAACCTGAATTGTTAGATCCAAAACTTTTCTTTCAATTTTAATCACAGAAATTACTGTCATAAAGTACAATGGAGTACAATGTTGGTAAGTGTGAGGTCATCCATTTTGGTAGGAATAACAGCAAAATGGACAATGTTTTAAATGGTAAAAAATTGCAGCACTCTGCTGTGCAGAGGGACTTGGGTGTCCTTGTGCATGAATCGCTGAAGGTGGGATTGCAGGTGCAGCAGGTAATTAAAAAGGCAAATGGAATTTTGTCTGCCATTGCTAGAGGGATTGAGTTTAAAAACAGGGAGGCTATGCTGCAGCTGTATAGGGTCCTGGTGAGGCCACACCTGGAGTACTATTTGCAGTTTTGGTCTCCTTACTTGAGAAGAGATATACTAGCACCGGAGGGGGTGCAGAGGAGATCTACTTGGTTGATTCCAGAGTTGAGAGGGTTGGATTATGAGGAGAGACTGAGTAGGCTGGGATTATACTCATTGGAATTCAGAAGAATGAGGGGAGATCTTATGGAAACATATAAGATTATGAAGGGAATAGATAAGGTGGAGGCAGGGAGGTTGTTTCCACTAGCAGGTGAAACTAGGACTAGACGGCATCGCCTCAAAATAAAGGGAAGCAGATGTAGGACTGAGGTCAGGAGGAACTTCTTCACCCAAAAGGTTGTGAATCTGTGGAATTCCCTGCCCAGTGAAGCAGTTGAAGCTACCTTGCTGAATGTTTTTAAGGCAAAGCTAGATAAATTTTTGAACAGTAAAGGAATTAAGGGTTATGGTGAGTGGGCGGGTAAGTGGAGCTGAGTCTCAAAAAGATCAGCCATGATCTTATTAAATGGCGGGGCAGGCTTGAGGGGCCAGATGGCCTATTCCTGCTCCGAGTTCCTATGTTCTTATAAAAGGCTGTCAAGTTACTTTAACACCAGGAATAAAATGTTTATTACACAAGGCAAAAGAAAAAACAAGTATGACCTATGTTACACTAGACAAAAAGGCTGGAAAGACTTCAATGCAACACCAGAAACAAAATTCAAATTCACACTGTTCCTTTTATCTCAGCAATGTTCTTACAAACATGCAACCTCAAAAAAGAGTCACCACTATCTCCACACTAAGGCTTCTTGCTCAGTGCTGGCAACACTGCAAACAGTTTCCTTTCACTACGTTTCTATACATTCAATATCTGCCTTCATTCTGCATCTGGTATCTCTCCCTGACACCCTAAAACACACTGCAAACTAAGCTCACTATCACTTAGGTTAAATAAGTGGACAACACAATGGCAGATGAGTATAATGTGGAGAAGTGTGAGTTTGTTACGTGTGAACATGCACACAAACATATGAAATACGTTCGGTCTTCTTCATGAGCATTTTAACCAATATAACGCACATCATTTATATCAGCTTCCAATCTTATTAAAATGCCAAACGAGGTGGATGTCACATGGAAATCAGAGCAAATACCTTGTTACTTCAGTTTGCTGCCTCCATGTTGGACAGCAGGCACCTTAGGGCACATTCCATGGGCACCAGACACACATCCATGGATATTGGCTTTGATTAAGCCCAACCTCTGTGAACCATCATGGCACAAGATCCACTTACAGGTCACTTCTGCACTACAAAGTCATTATTGTAATGTTGCAACAAGGAAACTGCACACTCAGGGACTCACGCCCAGCTCATGGACTAGACCAGACTGAATCTCCTCTCACTGTCTTCATGCTCACTTAGTCTAGCCTATCTGGATGCTTACAACATCTCTGCCTTACATTGTCTTGTCTTTTTGAGCATTGCACCTCAGCCAGAGATTCCAGGGTCACATTACTCCCATCCAGGATAATGGAAATAGCCTTCACTCATGCATTATCAGCAGGATAATCATCAGGAACTCAAGGGACGCCTCCGAAACCAGTCAGGGCCTGTTCAGGATGGCCAGTGGTAGATTGCTGTCTACATAAGCGGTGAAGAGCCACTGAGCAGCCCACCTCCCACGTTGACTCTTTCTGACTGACTGAGGGCTGTTTTTCTCCTGGAATAAAGAGAGGCAGGGATTACAGGAGATGAAAGTGGGTGACACAGCTGTGACTACTGGTGCAGGTGGGGAGGTGTCCCAGGTGAGTGAGTAGGCAGCGTAGGGAGCACATAGGGTCAGTGGTGTTGGGGTTTGGGTTGGGTGACAGTGAACAAGGGAAGATGTTGCAGGCATTAGTGAGAACAGTGCAGCATTTGCCTTGGTGGGAGGTGGGTTCGAAGGTTGAGATGGAAAGGGTATGCAGTATCGGAGAGGACATGGAGGCAATTACACTGGGCAGCATGGACAGGGTGGGCCGAAGGGCCAGTTTCCATGCTGTAGACCTCCATGACTCTATGACTAAGTGGAGAAGGTTGTTGACCTTCTTCCTGCCTGGGTGGCAACCGTGGACTAGGCTGGCATTGTCTAGTGCTATGGCCTCCATGGCTGGTCCTGGGCGAGGTGAAAGTGCCACCTGTGTACCACCCATTCCAGCAGGAGCTCCAGATATCTGCCTTAGGAGAGGGGCATCAATGGCACCCGGTCTGCCATGTCCAAGGCAAATGTCACAAACCATGCAGGGCAGCTACAGACTGACAATGCTTGTCTGGGGGAGCAATGGGCTTTTGAAGATGGCACTGGTACCAGGGATGCTGATGAATTCCAGGATATCCCAGCAGTGGTGAATTGTTGCAGGAGTGACATGTTATTAGATGGGATGGAAATCGGATGTGTGGGATGCCAGAAGAGTGTGGGAGGTAGTTAATGTGGTGAATTTATTAAAACACAGTGAGAAAACATCACTTGGCCTCACACTGACAAAGCCCCCGAAAACACTGGGCATAACTCACACTTGACCAAAAAAATGCAAGATTCAACCCTTCCAAAATATTCAACCCTGTCAAGGGGGAGAGTTTACATTGTTAAATCCCTATATTTATTAATGAAATATTGTTTTAAATGAAACATTAATAAAATAGTACTTACCTTCCAATCACTGTCTCTCCCTCTCCCCATCCTTTACCCTGTCTCTCCTCAATCCTGTGTCTCCTTGACCTTCACCCTCCTCCACCTTCCCCTGACCTGACCATCCAGCTCTTCGACTTTCCTTTCCTCCACCCTTCCCAATACTGCCCTTTGACTATCCATCTCCCTGACCCTCCCTCTCCCAAGGAATGGGGGAACAGGAGATTTTTTAAACTATTTAATGAGATACGTGTGCCCCCCCCGCCTGGGCCAATATTTATTGCCCATCCCTAAGTTGCCCTTGAGACGGTGATGGTTAGCTTCCTTCTTGAATTGCTGCAATCCATGTACTGTAGATTAACCCTGAGGGAGGGAATTCCAGGATTTTGACCCAGCAACAATATATTTCCAAGTCAGGATGGTGACTGGCTTGGAGAGGAACTTGTAGGTGGTGATGTTTCTGTATGTCTGCTGTTATTTTCTTCTAAACAGAAATGGTCGTGGGTTTGGAAGGTGGTGTTGAAGGAGTCTAGGTGAGTCATTGGAAAGCATCTTGTGAGCATTTTCAGGACGGCAGTCTGCAACTATACAAGGCACTAGCATGACCACTTCTAGAATCCTATGAATGATTTCGGACCCCTTACTATGGAAAGATATATTGACATTGGATGCAGTCCAGAAATAGTTCACTAAGTCGATTCTTGGTATAGAGGGACTGGATTAGAAAGAAAGGTTGAGTAGTTTGAGCCTGGGTTCTTTGGAATTTAAAAGAATGAGAGGCAACCTTATTGAAACATACATGATTTGTAGAGACTGCGTAATGTGGCCAGGTTGTTTCACTGTGGGAGAATCTAGGAATAGACAGCATAATCTCAGAACAAAAGGTTGCACATTTAAGACAGAGATTTCTCAGGGGGTAGTGAATCTGTGGAATTCTTTTCTGTAGAGGGCTATTGTGGCTAAGTCATTAAGAATATTCATTAAGTTTATGTAGAAAGTTAGATATAGTCATAGAGTCAAACAGCATAGAAACAGACCCTTAGGTCCAACTCGTTCATGCCAACTAAGTTTTCCAACTTAAATGAGTCCCACTTGCCTGTGTTTGGCCCATGTCCCTCTAAACCTTTCCTATTCATGTACCTACCCAAAAATTTTTTACATATTGTAACTGTACCTTCATTCCACTCTGTACCTTAAGAGATCAAAGACTAGGGGAAGAAAGCAGCAGCAGGGTACTGAGTTGGATGGTCGGCCATGATTGTATTTAATGGTGGAGCAGACTGGAAGGGCCAAATGGCCCACACCTGATCCTATTTTTTATGTTTTTGTATCCAAGCGCAAGGGAATCAAGGGTTATGAAGAAAATGCAGGAAAGTGGAAGTAAGGATTATCAGATCAGCCATCATTTCATTCAATGGCAGAGGAGATTCGATGGACTGAATGGTCTACCTCTACTCTTACGTTACTGAGCAGGTTATTGCAGAGCAGATGCTGCTTGATAGCACTGTTGATAACACTTCCCGTCACTTTACTGATGATTGAGTGTAGACTGACAGGGCGGTAATTAGCTGGGTTAGATTTGTCCCGTTTTGCGGTGAATGGACGTACCCGGGCAATTTTCCACATTGTCAGGTAGAGGCCAGTGTTGTAACTGTACTGGAACAGCTTAGCTATCAGCATGGTTAATCCTGAAACATTAGTTTTTCAGTACTATTGCTCGAATTTTGTCAGGCCCTATTACTTTTCCTCTATCTAGTGCCTTCAGCCATGTTTAATTATCACATGGAGTGAATTGACTTGGCTGAAGACTGGCATCTCTGTTGCTGGACACTACCAGAGGAGGCCAAGATGGATCATCCATTCTGCACTTCTGGCTGAAGATTGAACTTTTGCACTAATGTGCTGTCCTCCCCATATAAACTTAAGATCACAGGAGCAGCAGTAGGCCACTTGGCGCCTCGAGACTGCTCCACCATTCAATACGTCCATGGCTGACCTGACTACTCCATATTCCTAGATAACAAGCATGGGGCTGGATGAACACAGCAGGTCAAGCAGCATCATAGGAGCAGGAAAACTTGACGTTTCGGGCCTGAACCCTTCATCAGAAATGGGGGAGGGGAAGAGGGTTCTGAAATAAATAGGGAGAAAGGGGGAGGCGGATAGAGGATGGATAGAGGAGAGGATAGGTGGAGAGGAGGCAGACAAGTTGAAGAGGCGGGGATGGAGCCAGTAAAGGTGAGTGTAGGTAGGTGGGTAGGGAGGAGATAGGTCAGTCCAGGGA
>JAHRHZ010000129.1:1897501-1919935 GCA_024137785.1 Ginglymostoma cirratum
GTCAGTGGGCTTGAAATGGACATCTGTCTCTAGGTGGTTGCCCGAGACGGAGACAGAGAGGTCCAGGAAGGAGAGAGAAGTGTTGGAGATGGTCCAGGTGAACTTCAGGTTGGGGTGGAAAGTGTTGGTGAATTGGATGAACTGTTCGAGCTCCATATTCCTGCCTACATACTGTAACTTCCCACTTACTTGCTTATCAAAAATCTACTTGTGGCTTAAAAATATTCCAGACCTCTACTTCCATACTTTTTGAGGAGGCAAGTTCCAAAGACTAACAACGTTCAGAGTAAAATATTTCTGTTTTAAATGGTTTGTGTTTTAAATGTTTTAAATTTCTATTTTATATTTTTAATGTTTTAAATTTCTCATTTCTGTTTTAAATGGTTGACCCTTTATTTATGAAGAGTGTCCCCTAGTTCTAGATTCTCCCACAAGAGGAAACATCCTCTCCAAGCCTACCCAATCATGCCCCCCAAGTCAACTCTTAATCTTCTAAACTTCAGGAGATACAGCCTGTTCAAACTTCCCTCATAAGGCAATCCATTCATTCCGGGTATTAGCCATTCTGAACTGTTCTATCGGATTTACATTCTTTCAAGTAAGGAGACCAATATTGTCCTTAGTGGTGTCACCAATCACTTGATTAACTGAAGCATAATCTCCCTACCATTGCAATTTCCATTGCAAAAAAAAAATTCTATTAGATTTCCTGATTACTCACTTTACCTGCATACTAACCATGCCCAAGAACACCTAAATTCTTCTGCATCTCAGTGCTCTGCTCCCTATCACCATTTAGATAATGTGCTGATGTTTAATTCTTCCTGCCAAAATGGAAAATTTCACATTTTTTCTCATTATATTTGGCACATCTTTGCCCATTCCCTTTACCTATTTATGACGATTGTAATAAAAGCAGATAGTGCTGGAAAACTCAACAGTTCTGGCAGCATCTGTGGAGAGAGAAACAATGTTAATGATTCGAGTTCAGTATTTTGTTTTTTCATCTTTTGTAGCCTCGATGTGTCCTCTTCACAACCTATTCTCCTAGCTAACTTTGTGGTGTCATCAAATTTGTCAACCTTCTTTCCACCTAAGATATTTATATAAATTATAAACTGTTGAGCTCCCTGCACTGATCCCTGTGGCACACCACTCATTAGATTTCGCCAACCTGAAAAAGATCCATTATTGACTACTCTCCGCTTCCTATTACCTAGCTGTGCCAAAATACTACTACTTACACCATGAGGTGTTATTTGCTAAAAAAACTTTTGATGTGATACCTTATCAAACGTCTTCTGAAAATCTGGGTTCTGTATATCCAGTGGATTCCCTTTATCCGCAGCATGTTTTACTTCCTCAGAGAACTCCAGAACAAATTGTTAAACATGACTTTCATTTCACAAATCATTGTTGGCTCTGCTTGATAACCTTGAGTTTAATTAAGTGCACTGTTGTAACATAGAACATAGAACATAGAACAATACAGCGCAGAACAAGCCCTTCAGCCCTCGATGTTGCGCCGCCCTGTGAACTAATCTAAGCCCATCCCCCTACACTATCCCATCATCATCCATATACTTATCCAAGGACTGTTTAAATGCCCCTAATGTGGCTGAGTTAACTACATTGGCAGGCAGGGCATTTACCACTCTCTGAGTAAAGAACCTGCCTCTGACATCTGTCTTAAATCTATCACCCCTCAATTTGCAGCTTTGCCCCCTCGTACTAGCCGATGTCATCATCCTAGGAAAAAGACTCTCACTGTCCACCCTATCTAATCCTCTGATCATTTTGTAGGTCTCCATTAAATCCCCTCTTAGCCGCCTTCTCTCCAATGAGAACAGACCCAAGTCCCTCAGCCTTTCCTCATAAGACCCTCGCTCCAGACCAGGCAACATCCTGGTAAATCTCCTCTGCACCTTTTCCAATGCTTCCACATCCTTCCTGTAATGGGGCGACCAGAACTGTACGCAATATTCCAAGTGAGGCCGCACTAGCGTTTTGTACATTTTTAATAATGGCATCTGTCACAGGGAAAATGGCAGAAGTTAAATTAACTGGCTTCTCGTTTTCTGCCTCCTGTTTTCCTGTTTTGTATATGAGTTACATTAGCTTTCTTCCAATGCAGTAGAACCTTCTTCACTCGTAGGAGTTTGAGAAAATTAAAACCAATGCATCAACTATCTCTCTAGGCAATTATGACCCCAGGATGAAGGAACAACAGGAACTGGGACTTGTCATCTCCAACAATTGGCTCAATACCACTTTCCTGGTCTTTGTAATTTTCCTGAGTACCTCCCTTCTACTTTCTGATTTACAGCTATTTCTGGGACAGCACAGTGGTGCACAGTGGTTAGCACATACCACTCTCGGGCAGCTATCTGTGTGGAGTTTGCACATGCTCCCTGCGTAGGCTTCTTCCCACAGTCCAAAGATGTGCAGGTTAGGTGGATTGGCCATGAGAAATGCAGGGTTACAGCAATGGGGTGGGGGTAGGTGTGGGCAGGATGTTCTTTGGATGATCAGTGTGGACTCAGTGGGCCGAATGGTCTGCTTCCACACTCTAGGGATTGTATGATTCTATGAAAGTTAATTATATCCTTTACACTACACTGGGGGTCAGTTACCTTAGTTGCTGGATGGCTGGTTTGCGGTGTAGAGTGGCACCAGCAACATGGGTTTAGTTCCTGCATTGGCTAAAGTTACCATGAAGGACTCTCCATCTCAACCTCTCCCCTTGCCTGAGGTGTGGTGACCCTCAGGTTAAAGCACCACCAGTTGTCTCTCTCTCTCTCTCTCTAAAGAGAAAGCAGTCATACAGCATAGGAACAGACCCTTCAGTCCAACCAGTCAATTCCCAACATAATCCCAAACTAATCTACCTTCACCTGCCTGCTCCTGATTCTCCAAACCTTTCCTATTCATGTACTTATCCAAATGTCTTTTAAATGTTGTAATTGTACCCACATCCACCACTTCCTCACTTCCACACACGAACCATCCTCTGTGTAAATAATTTGCTCTTCATGTCTTTTTTCAAATCTCTCTCCTCTCTCTTTAAAAATGTGCCCCTTAGTCTTGAAATTCCCCCCATCTTAGGTAAAAGACACCTACCATTAACCTTATCTATACTCCTCATGACTTCATAAACTTCTGTCAAGTTGCCCCTCAACCTCCTACGCTCCAGTGATAATAGTCTCAGCCTATCCAGCCTTTCTTTTTAATTCAAACCTTCTATACCTGGCCACATCCCGGTAAATCTTTTCTGAACCCTCTCCAGCTTAATAATATCCTTCATATCACTGGGCGACCAGAACTGGAGACAGTATTCCAGAAGAGGCCTCGCCAGTGTCTTGTACAACCTCAACATGACTTCCCAAGTCTTATCCTCAAAGGACTGAGCAATGAAAGCAAGCGTGCTAAAAGTCTTTTTAACCACCCTGTTTATATGTGATGCTAACTTCAAAGAATTATGTACCTGAACCTCTAGATTCCTCTATTTTTAGACTACATTGTTGAGAACGGGTATATTTGCAGGGCTTCCCTGTCTTCTCACTGCATTCTGTCTATTTGCCAGAGCTCAGATACATCACTCACTCCCACTGTTTTCTTTGCTGGTGATTTTAATGACTCACATTACTTTGACACAATGGCAGAACTTGTTCCCATAATCCATTGCTCACAAATTCGCTGCTGAAATTAATTTTGTCACTTCGATTGAATTATATTCTGAATGGTCAACAATGAAAATCACTGTGAGGAATGCTGTGTTCAACCAATCCCTTCCAAGATAACATGCTCACAACTCCATTCGCTCATTGAGAGTCACACAGATTACTGAATCTTCCAAGGAGGGCCATTCATAGTTAGGATGCTGCTCTGCTCCATTTTCCTTATCTTCCCCTGGTGGATTCTGTCCCAAATTACTAATTCAAGCCCCTGACGACATGCAGAAAGATAACTGTTCAGGAAGGTTGCTGATTTGATTGGCAGACAGATAGGGGAAGGGTAAGGGTGACAGGTGAGTGGGGGAGGTAGTGAGAAAGGGTGGATCATATGGAGGGGCTAGTTGTGTGGATGCTGGGTGCAATCAAATCAGGGCTGTTGGGTGTTTATCTGGTGAAGTTGGTTTGGGAGGGAAGTGGTGTCAGGTTCGTGTGGGCTGTCAGGCTGGGGGAGTTGTGTCAGTTTGGGGAGTGGTGGGGATGTGTGATTGGGGGTCTTCAAGTTAGTTGGGTGTCAGGCCAGGTTAGGAGATGCTGTCGGGGAGATGAGGTGACGTTGATTCAGAGTGGGTGGAGGTTTTGGAAGGTGCATGGAGGCGAGGTAGTCGTGGTGAGTCGGGCAGGGATGAGGGAATGGGTTGGGAGTTCAGTTTAATAGTTAGCCATGAGTTAGAGCATGTTTCACTCCGATTATGGTTCCTCAGTTAGCAAGTCAGGCCCCTGTAAAGTCTATAGCTCAGAGGTGGGACTTGTTGGCAGATGAACTGATAGAGGTGGCAGGGCAGCAGATAGGCACACCATTCTGTTCACCGAGCTCTCTCTGATATCACATGCATTGTCTCTCCATTCAGATCTCGAGGCCAGACTTCCAGGATTGAAAGGGAAACTCATCACTTCTTGGGAGGAGAAGGTGGGAGTGGCACATGTGAGAGAGATGCTCTATAGCGAGGGGGCCTTGGAAATCAAGCGCCAAGGTCTATACTACATTTATTCCCAGATTTTATTCCGGTACCATGCGGATTATCCCATGAGCACAAGAGAGTATCAGCTGGTTCAATATATCTACAGGAAAATGGCTAAATACCCAAAGCCAACCTTGCTTCTGAGAGGTGCCAGCACTTGGTGCTCGGGGAACCACAACTTGTATTCGGTCTATCAAGGAGGTGTGTTCACCCTGAACAGTGGTGACAAACTCTTTGTGACTGTGTCAAATCTAACGCTGGTAGATGCTGATGAAGCATCCAGTTACCTAGGAGCATTCAAACTAGATTAAATGAAGTTTATATCAATATAGTTTTTAATTCCCTGTCTCTAAATATGAAAAGTGAATAGTCAACAATTAAAAAAAAAATTGTGTTTAGATGGCCTGTTGTGACACATGTGCGAGCAGGCGGAGCTTGAAATTGGACCTTCTACCTAAGCCTGGGACTCTCCTACTTAATGCTGAACAAGTAAATTCTCATACTATTAACTTCTTTGAGTTAGGTCATTGCTCTGCTTCAATAGGGAGAGTAAGTAGAGGCTATCAATCATGTAAATATACCCAAAATAAACTATTTCAGATTGCCCATGAGCAATTGACAATGGTTGGATGTTAATTTTGATGGATTCCAGACCTGTAAACAATGAACAGATCATTAGCTTTGAGGGCCAGAGCCAATGTGAAGTTATTAACACACCTCTCAGGACCAGACACAGACCAGAACTGCTGTTAGCAATGCGACATAATAAGACCCCTCTTTTAAGCGGCAAAGAAAATGAGTGAAATAGAAATGGAAAGTGCTGGAGAAACTCAGCAGTGCTGGGAGTGTCTGTGCAGAGAAAACAGATTTAACATTTTGAATCCAGTATGGCTTTTCTTGAGAACTGAAAGGAGCTGGAAAATGATAAGTTGTGTTAAATGATAAGTTTCAACCTTTGATTGAAATGGAGATGTGCCTGTGACACCTTTTAACATGCCACCCCTGTGTACGTCTTTTAAAATGATCAATACACCTGCAGTCTGAAATAGACCCAATTCCAACCTCGATCCAGCCTGGGTTAGCTCATTTCCAATTCAGTGTTCGCCCTTGCCTCACCTCTTGTGCATTGAACATTCCCAAGCCTGGTTCCCCAACACCACTCCTGCCCACCTCCACCACCACAACCATCCCCCCCACCCCCAGCACACACACACACACGCACACACACCACAGTAGGTGGAGAAAGAGATTATGCAAATCGCCGATCTGACAAATCCCAAATTCTGAGATTCCTTGAAAGAAAGATCTTGTCATATGGACACTGAAAATTGACGATGACAATGTTGGAGTCACGATATTGACCTATCTGACCCTGACTGAAGCCATCAGGCAACTGAGGAGGCCTACGTTTGGGCTGATTGTCAACGTCTCCGCTCATTAACTTTTAAGGTTGGGATTGCCTGCTGATTGAAGGGACTTGTGAATAAGAGAGACACAAACAGAAAACAACTTGTGTAAAGGATTAAACAGCCATCATATATTCCTTTGCCTGAATGACATGCTTGTGTGTCATCGATTGAGCGGACCAGGAGTTATACCGTCAACTGCTCAGCCATCTGTTCATAAGACGACTCCAGCAGTGTTCCACGACAGTCTTGTGGGTCAGGCACTTTTGTTTCAATATTGTCCTTTAATCTGATGGAACTAGCAAAGCTGAATTCTGGGCAATTTAAATCACAACTCCAAACTGTTGCCGGAGTGTGGCCATAAGACTGCTGATTCCTTTTAAGAAAAGGATTCAGGATGGGCACTATGACCCCATGGACACTATAATTGACCAGGTACATGAAGTAATTCCTGAGCAATGCTGGTCAGTGAGGAAACAATCAGGAGCCCAGTCTTACTAATCTAGCTGAAGCATTGCAGTTCAGGAGATGGTCCAAATGAAGCTTCCTCTGACACATAGAATATAATCCCTATAGTGTGGAAACAGGCCCTTCAGCCCAACAAGTCCACACCAAACCTCAGAGCATCCCACCCAGACACATCTCCCTAATCTACACCTCCCTGAACACTATGGGCTATTTAGCATGGCCAATCAACCTAACCTGCACATCTTTGGACTGTGGTGGAAACTGGAGGACCCAGAGGAAACCCACGCAGATACAGGGAGAACATGCAAACTCCACACAGACAGTCACCCAAGGCTGGAATTGAACCCAGGTCTCTGGTGCTGTGAGGCAGCAGTGCTAACCACCGTGCCACCATAAGTCCAGAGGGAGGACCTGTGTACCAAAGCCACAAACAAGTGATGTGATGAATGATTACTTTGCATAGACAAAAGCTGTATCAGAATGTTTGAGTCACCATTTCAAAGAATTGAGCACCACTCAAGCATCTCCCATCATACTCATCCTGATCCCTGTCTTCTTGATATTCATTACCAATAAGCAAAACTGTTTGTCCAGTCCTGTCTTGAGATGCAATTAGCCCAATGCCTCTCAAAGACTTTTCTTTATAGAAAATGGTGACACAAGATCAGTATCCATTTGTTAGGAGTTCTATGTGCTTCTGAGTATTGTTGAAAAGTGGAAAATGAGCTTGTATTATTGGTGTCATTATTCTGTAAACCTGTTTGAAAGAAGCCTGGATGTGATCTGACCAGATCTGTTGTATATTTGAACTTTATTACACAATCTGCCATTCAGTACTTTGAATTTCAGGAGTACTGAAAGACTTGTTGTAAAATGTAATAAACTGTCCTTTTGAATCTGTTTTAAATAAAGATTTTGAGCATATTGTTTTGCATCAACACAGATCAGCACTTTTCAAATTAGAGAAGAGGGTGCAGATTGCTTGGAAAAATATGCACTCAACAACAACAGCAAGGAGAATGCTATGTGGATCAAAGTATCAAGTGTTTACAGTGAAGATGGTCGGAAGAACACATGACACCAGGTTACAGTCCAACAGGTTTATTTGAAATCACAAGTCAACTGAGGAGAGGGCAGCACTATGAAAGCTTGTGATTTCAAATAAACCTGTTGCATTATAACCTGGTGTTGTGTGACTTCTGACCTTGTCCATCCCAGTCCAACACCAGCACCTTCATATCATGAATGAAGATGGTATGGATTCAGAAACTCACCTTGGAGTCACCAGATTGCTGGTGAGTCAGAGACAGAAGATGAAATATTCAAATCTGGTCTGTGTTTTTTCGAAGAATTATATTTCAAGTTTCAATGAGTAAGATCCCAGTCTTGTTTAATTCTGCAGGCTGCTGGCATGGAGCATATGAGTTCCCTTATACATTACATACTTATCTAGGTGCTGTGACGGAAAAGGTTCCCTACAAAATCACATACACTTTAGTTCCTACTCTGATATGTAACTATTATAATGATATATATCAGAGAGATGAAATCAGGTACTAGAATTTCCCACTGAATCTGTTGATAATGGATGCAGTTCTCCAAATATTTAATGGGGTTAAATTTCTGCTTATCCAGTACTGGATTTTTCAGATAAGTAGAGTGACAAATTGGAGGCAGAGGTCAAAGTTGGGGTGTGATCAACCCAGGAGTTGACAGTGTACAAGCAAAACTTAATGTGGCATCACCAAAGTGGAAGCATATAGATTGGAAGCAGTCAGGATAAAGGGCTGATCCTGAAGAATACCAGAGGGAATGGTGCAGGATCAGGAAGAGTGGGCATTGCAGGTTGAAGTAGACTCATGTTGGACTTGAAATGTTAATTCTGTTTCTCTTCCCACAAGGGCAGCATGGTGGCTTAATGGTTAGCACTGCTGCCTCAGTGCCAGGGACCTAGGTTTGAATCTAGCCTTGGGTGACTGTCTGTGTGCAGTTTGTACATTCTCCTCATGTATGTGTGACCTGCTATGCTAAATTGCCCGATAGTGTCTAGAGATGTGCAGGCTGGGTGGGTTACCATGGGAAGTGCAAGGGAACTGGGTGGGATGCTCTTTAGAATTTCAGTGTGGATTTGATGGGCCAAATAGCTTGCTTCCACACTGTAGGGATTCTTCCCTATGGAAGGATGCTGCCAGGCCTGCTAAGTTCCTCCAGCACTTTTTGTGATTCTATGGTTGATATCACAATGCAGTTTGTGGGAGTTTGCTGCGTGCAAATTATCTGTTCTGTTCTCTATCATGTTTGATTTTGGGATACCAGACACGAGCGGCTTGTGGATAAGGCCATTTTAACTGAATCTTAATGAGAAAGAGGCTCTTGCCTTAAACTCGATGTGGCCTTTTGCATACCAGCAATGAGGTACAAGTTAATTTGGCATGATAGACATTGTATGAGGAGTCCTGTGACATGGGTCCGTGCTCCAAGAGATCTTGATATTTTCTGCCTTATTCCCACTCAACTCTGTCTGAACATTATCACATTGGGTAGAGCTTTAAGCAGGCTCCCACCTTAACCCTTTCAGAACCATTACCTTACAGAACACTCCCTATATCACAACAGTGACTACATTACAAAAGCACTTCAGTGACAGTAAACCAAAATGGAAAGTCCAAGGATGGTGCCATATATAAAGGATAAAACTTCTTTTTCTTAATGGTGTTCACCTTTTCACACAGTTTTGTCAACATGCACCTACGAGGAACCCTGACGTAAGCTATCTGTACAAGCTCTTTGCGATTGGGTGAATCCATAGAGTGTGAAGGCAATAGGAGAATACTTAAGAGGAAAATCAAGAGGGCAAAAAGGGGATATGAAATAGCTTTGGAAAATAGGGTCAAGGAGAATCCAAAGCAATTCAACAATAGGCAAAAGAGTAACTAGGGAGAGAATTGGGCCCCTCAAAGATCAACAGGGTCATTTGTGTGTGGATCCCACAAGAGATGAGTGAGATACAAAAATGAATATTTCACATCAGCATTTACCATGAGAAGGACATGCAAGCTAAGGAACGTAGTGATGTCTTGAAAAGTGTCCATATTACAGAAGACAAGGAGGTCTTAAATGCATAAACGTAGATAAATCCCGATGAACTGATCAGGTGTATCCCAGAACTCTGTGGGAAGCTAGCAAGGAGACTGCTGGGCCCCTTGCTGGCATGTTTGTATCATTGACAGCCCTGGGTGAAATGCTAAAAAACCAGATGGTGGCTAATGTGGTGCCATTATTTAGAATCATAGAATCCCTGCAGCATGGAAGCAGGCCATTCGGCCCATCGAGTCCACACAGACCCTCTGACGAGCATCCCAACTCCCTATCCCTGTAACCCTGTATTTCCCATGGCCAACTCACCAAACCTACACATTCCCAGACACTATAGACAATTTAGCATGGCCAATCCACCTAACCTACACACTTTTGGACTGTGGGAGGAAACCCATGCAGACGTGGGAAGAATGTGCAAACTCCATGCCCAAGGGTGGAATCAAACCTGGGTCCTTGGTGCCACTGAGCTAGTGAGCTGCCCCATTTCAGAAAGGTGGCAAGGAAAAGCCAGGGAACTATACACCAGTGAGCTTGCCATCAGTGGTGTGTAAATTGTTGGAGCGGATTTTGAGGGAAAGGCAAAGACTGATTAGGCGTTGTCAACATGACTTTGTGGGAAGTCATGTCTCACTAACTTGATTGAGTTTTTTGAAGAGGTAACAAAGATTGTGGAAGGCAGAGCACTAGACATTATCTATATGGATGTCAGCAGGCCATTTGACAAGGTTCTGCATGGTAGACTGGTTAGCAAGGTTAGATCACATGGAATCAGAACAGCTAGCTAATTGTACACAAAATTGGCTTGAAGGTAGGAGGCAGAGGGTGATGGTAGATAGTTACTTTTCAGACTGGAGGCCTGTGACCAATGCTGGGCTGCAAGGATCGCTGCTGGGTCCACTGTTTTTCATCATTTATATAAATGATTTGGATGTGATTACAGGAGGTATGGTTAGCAAGTTTGCGGATAACACCAAAATTGGTGGTCTCATGGACAGTGATGAACAATATCTCAGAGTACAATGGGACCTTGATCAGATGGGCTAATAAGCTGAGGAGTGGCAAATGGAGTTTAGATAAATGCGAGGTGTTGTATTTTGGTAAGACAAATCAGGACAAGACTTACATACTTAATGGTAAGACCGTGGGGGGTGTTGCTGAATGAAAAGACCTAGCACCTAGGTGCATAGTTCCTTGAAAATAGAGTTGCAAGTAGACAGGGTGGTGAAGAAGTTTTTGGTACATTTGCCTTCATTGGTCATAACTGAGTTGTGATGTCATGTTGCGACTTTCCAGGATATTGGTGAGGCCATTTTTGGAATACTGTGTTCAGTTCTAGACTACTTGCTATAGGAAAGATGTTAAATTTGAAAGGGTTCAGAAAAGATTTACAAGGATGTTACTGGGTTGAAGGGTTTGAGCTATAGGGAGAGGCTGATTAGGCTATCTTTTCAGGAGAGTCAGAAGCTGAGGTTTATAAAATGATGAGAGACATGGGTAGCGTGAGTAGCCAAGGTTCTTTTCCCAGGGTAGGGGAGTCCAATACTAGAGGGCATGTGTTTAAAGTGAGAGGGGAAAAAAATTAAAAGGGACCTGAGGGGCAACTTTTTCACCCAGTGGACTGTGAGCATATGGAACAAGCTGCCACAAGAAGTGGTGCAGGCTGGCACAATTACAACATTTAAAAGGTACATGAATAAGAAAGGTTTAGAGCGAATTGGGTCAAATGCTGGCAAATGGGAGCAGATCTATTTAGGAAATCTGGTCAGCACGGACGAGTTGGGCTGAAGGGTCTGTTTCTATGCTGTATCATTCTATGACTTTATTGCTTTTCATTCTCCTGTCTGGTCGGATGGAGGATGGTGTGGGGTTGGTGGTAAGCGTGCTGTTCAGTCAGCGTGCGGGAACGTTTCAGGAAAGAATGTCAATGCCCATCTTTAGTTCTTCTTTATTCATTCACGAGATGTGGATGATCCAACATTTAGTGACCCATCCGTAGTACACTCGAATAGTTGGTGTTGTCATGGGATTCCTGTTCAGTCCAACAACAAACCTGCGACGTACAGAACCGGTTGTGGGTGGAGGAAGCACTGGAGGCCCAATGAATGGCCGACAACCATGACACGCGTGGTTTCTTCTGTGCTGTCAAGACCATGTATGGACCAAACAAACCAATCTCCACTCCACTCCTGGCCAAGGATGGAGCGACTCTTTATCAATGATAAAGAACCAATCAAACAACGCTGGGGTAGCATTTCAGACACCTCCTCAACCAGGGCTCTGTTGTCATCCCAAGCATCCTTGAACGCCTCCCACAGCACGCTACATGTCATGAGCTCAGCAACAGCCCAGCCCTGCACAAAGTAGAGAAGGCTGTCCACCAGCTTAAGAGGAACATGGCTGCTGGAGCAGACAGTATCCTCACTGAGTCATTGAAGTGTGAAGGCATAGAGCTTCTGCTGCAGCTACACACCTTTGTCAGCTTTATCTGGAAGGAGGAGATTACAGCCGGAGAGCTCCGAGATGCCATGAGCATTTTCAAAAAAGGGAACAAATCTGACCCTGGTAACTACAGGGGAATCTCCCTGTTGTCGACTGTTAGTAATGTCATCACCAAGTTCCTCCTTGACCGTCTCCTTCCTGTGGCTGAGGAACTCCTCCCGGAATCGCAGTGCGGCTTCTGGCCACTGAGGGGCACAACAGACATGATTTTCACCGTGCGACAGCTGAAAGGGAAATGCAGAGAAAAGAAACTACCTACCCTGTACATGATCTTCTTCGACCTTACAAAGGCCTTTGACGCCGTCAGTGAGGAAGCATTGTAGATTGTCCTTCACCATGAAGTTTGTCACCATCCTTCACCTGCTCCACGACATGGAAGTTGTGGTAATGACAAATGGCTCCACCACCGACACATTCCCTGTTTGGGCCGGAGTCAGACAGGGCTGCGTCATCGCCCCAACACTGTTCTCAATCTACCTCGCTGCAATGCTTCACCTCACCGCCAATGCTTCACCTCACCGCTAATGAGCTTAATGCTGGAGTGGAGCTAACTTACAGAACCAGCGGGATATTATTGAACCATCACCGCCTTAAAGCCAAAGTCAAATTCACCCCGAACCAGTGTCATCGAGCTGCAGTACGCAGATGATTCTTGTGTATTTGCAATCTCAGAAGATGTACTCCAGACCATTGTCAGCTCCTTTACAGAGGCATATGAGAGTATGGGTCTCACACTGAACATCCACAAGATCAAACTGCCCTGGTATTGTGGAGCAAAACCTCGACTATCAACATTCACAGGGAGGCCTTAGAGAACGTTGACCACTTACAATACGTTGGGAGTGTCCTGCTGGCCAAAACAGCCATTCATGAAGAGATCCAACATCGTCTTCAATATGCTAGCTCAGCCTTCGGCCGCCTGAGGTAAAGGGTGTTCGAGGGCAACAGCACCAGATCCGACACCAAGATCATGGTTTACAGAGTTGTGGTGGATCCCACCCTCCTATATGGCTCTGAGACATGGACTGTCTACAGCAGAGGCCTCAAGGTACTGGAGCAGTACCACTGATGCTGCTTGTGCAAGATCCTGGAAGAAAGATGCACCAACACCAGTGTCCTCGACCAACCTAGCATCGCCAGCATAGAGGCACTGAATGCCTTTGATTGGCTGCAACGGGCTAAGTATATCATCTGAATGACCGACACAAAATTCCCCAAGCAGGCGCTCCACTCCCAGCTTCGAAATGGCAGGTGAGCCCCAGGTGGATAGAGGAAGCGTTCCAGTGATCCCCTCCAGGCCTCACTGGTGAAGTGCTGCATTCCCATAGACGTCTGGGAATCACGGCCCAAGACTGTCCAAAGTGCAGGAGGAGCATCCGGGAAGGTATTGAGCACCTTGAGACTTGCCGTGTGGGATAAAATCAAAGCCAAGTGAAAACAGCGAAAGCACCACGCTGGCACACCAATGCCCCACCCACCCTTTCCCGTGATAACCACCTGCCCCAAGTGTAACAGAGCCTACAGTAGCTGCATCGGTCTGTACAGCCACCTTACAGTCTCACCCTGGGAGTGGAAGAAATCCATCTTTGCCTGCGAGGGAGTGCTAGTGATGATAGCTAGGTCCAGCTCTCACAAACCTCTCTGTTGGATTCCATAACAGAAGTGTCTTTGTTGAAATGTACGATACCTCCTACCTCTGACAGCAGAATGCCTGAGGGGGTTATGCTATAGCTTGCTATAGCAAAAGGCAAGAAATCCTGAGAGCTGAGGCTCACTGGTGAAAGGCCCTGAGCTGTACTGTTGACTGCAGCTGTTGCCTTTGATTTTGAAGGGTAGCGGGTTCAATCCCATCCACAGATGTGAGTACACAATTGTAGTTGACATGCCTGGTGTGGTTGGGAAGCAGGGATGTGCTGTCCTTCAATGGGGACCATATTAAAGCTGTGACCTCTGGCAGTTTGGACATGAAGGCTCCTTAGTTGAGTCAGGATAAACATGCCTGTGGTAGCTTTCAACATTGCAGAGTATCCCAGTATAGCCATTTTGAAGATGACACTATTACTGATGTAGCAGAGACAAGTGTGGCAAATAAATTCAACACAGTAGGACTTCACAGAGGAATACATAGCAAGATTTTTATGAAGGGATTTCAATAGAAGGATCGACATTGGTCTGGCCTCAGAATTCCCATGCTGTTTCTGAAATGGTGCTACAGAGTTACATTCACAAGAGAGAGGGCTGACAGAGCTTCAGTCTAAAAGACAGTGCCTCCCAGTACTGGGATAACAAGGTGTAGAGCTGGATGAACACAGCAGGTCAAGCAGCATCAGAGGAGCAGGAAAGCTGATGTTTTGGGACTAGACCCATGGGAATGTATTATGTCCAGTGTTTGCCAGTGGATCTCAGAATGCGATCTTAGCGCTGAGACTGACAGCTCTGGCATCAGATTGGGGTTTACTGCATGGGTCAGTGCCTTCAGTATTTGCTCAAATACCTAAAACACAGGGAGTCTGTACCCACAGCAATGTTCATCAGCTCGATTCAGCCTTTACTCTGGGACTTGAAGAATTTTCAGAGAAAAGTCCCCAAACACTAGGCTGACCCTTCAATGGAGTGCTGGGTTAGAGGTGCCAGCTTTCAGCCAACGTTGCATATGGCAGCACAGAGAGTTCATTCTCCCAGCGGCCTGACCAACATTCATCCCTAAACCATACCCCCTCCAAAGACAGGTTCATCAAACCTGCAGTCTGGTTTGGAGATCTTGTCTTGCACAAGGAGCAGGCCAGGTCCAATCTGACCAATTACTGCCACATCAATCTACTCTCGATTGTCAGTAAAGTGATGGAAGGTATCATTGATAGTACTATCAAGCAGCACCTGCTCAGCAATAACCTGCTCAGTGACGCTCAGTTTGGGTTCTGCCAGGGCGACTTAGCTCATCACCTCAATACATCCTTGGCTCAAAGATGGACAAAAGAGCTGAATTCAGAAGGTGAGGTGAGAATGACAGGCCTTGAAATCAAGGCTGCATTTACAAAGTGTGGCATCAAGAACCCCAAACAAAATTGGAAACAACAGATATCAGGGGCAAACTCCCTGGTGGCTGGTGTCTTATCCGGCACATAGCAAGATGATTGTGGTTGTCCGAGATCAGTTAGCTTCATGACATCGCTGCAGGAGTTCCTCAGGGTTGTGTTCTAAGCCCAACCATCTTCAGCTGCTTCATCAACAACCTCCATCACAAAGTCAGAAGTGGGGATGTTCGCCAATGATTGCACAATGTTCAGCACCATTCATGTCTGCTTAGATACCAAAGCAGTCCATGTTCACATGCAACAAGATCTGGACAATATCCAGGCTTGAGCTGACAAGTGGCACATAACATTCATGCCACACAATGCCAGATAATGACAATCACCAGTAAGATACAATCTAACCACCGCCCCTTGACATTCAGACTCCCCTTGGTGTTACCATCACTGAATCCCCCACTTTCAACATCATTGGGGTTATGATGTGGAAGTGCTGGTGTTGAGCTGGGGTGGACAAGATCAGAAATCACACAACACCAGGCCAGAGTCCAACAGGTTTATCTGAAAACACAGGCTTTCGTAGCCTTATCCTTTTACAGGTGTTAGTGAGAGCGGTAATGTCAGTCAGAGAATTTCTAAGTAAAAGATCAAAGGGTCACACCACTGATGGGGAGTCAGTAATGTGGCCTTTTATAAATTCCTACTTTAGAAATAAAACCAGTTTCACTCCAAACCAAAACACAAACAGATTCTAAACAAAGCCTCACATCTAACATGCATTGTCTGACCTAAAATGTCACCTCTTCTTTGCACTGACAAAACATTTAGTTTTCTCAGGACAGTGACTTCAAAGGATTTCAGGGATTTACATATACTTATTAATCAATTCAAACCTTCTAACTGATTAAAGATTTAACAGCATCTTAGGTTTGTTTAATACCTCCTCATCAGTGATGTGACCCTTTGATCTTTTACTTATAAATTCTGTGACTGATACTGCCTCTCTCACTAACACCTGAAGGAGGACTGAGGCTCTTTTTTTTTCATTTTTTTTTTCTGATGAAGGGTTTAGGCCCGAAACGTCAAGTTTTCCTGCTCCTGTGATGCTGCTTGACCTGCTGTGTTCATCCAGCCCCATGCTTGTATTCTGGAATACTCCCCACTTGCCTGGATGGGTGCAGCTCCAACAATACTCAAGAAGCTTGACCCCATCCAGGACAAAGCAGCCCACTTGATTGGCACTACATCCACAAGCATCCACTCCCTCCACCACTGACGCTCAGTAGCAGCAGTGTGTACTATCTACAAGATGCACTGCAGAAATTCATCAATGTTCCTCAGACAGCACCTTCCACCTAGTAGGACAATGGCAGCAGATATATGGGAATGCCACCACCTTCAAGATTACCTCCAAGACACACACCATTCTCACTTGGAAATACATCGCTATTCCTTCACTGTCGCTGGGTTAAAATCCTGGAATTCCCTCCCTAATGGCATTGTGGGTCAACCCATAGTAGATGAGTTGCAGTGATTCAAGAAGACAGCTCACTACCACCTTCTCAAGACCAACTATTGAAGAGTAATAAATGCTGGCCCAGCCGGCAACACCCACAAAGCACAAATGAATATAAAACAAAATTGGCTGCAGCTTCTGCAAACAATAAAACAGTGACAAGACTTTCAGAAAACATTTTGTTTTGACGACATACATTTTGAGATGTTGTGAAGACTTCAAAGGGTACATCATAAACACCATTGTTCCATTTTGTTCTCCTGTCATTCTGTAACTGCAGGATAAAACACTAGGGTCAAGGTACAATAAAAATCATCCCAGAGAATAAATCACCAACTATTAAAAGATAAATTAATGAGGAGGGTATGGTGTTTATTTTATCCAAAACTAAAGGCGTGAATCTGATAAACTGGGGAAATACTGCCATCTATAGGAGCTGAAAAGAAACTGCAGTTTGAGATCTGAGTGCTGAAAATAACAAGAATTTTCCGTTCCACTGGGTTTTGGATACAGCCCTAGGGCCACAAACATTCTTTCCAGCTAAAACAGTAGTTTACTTGCACATCTGTCTGTTTCACATTCTGGATTCTTTGGAGATAGAAGATTGGAAAGTTTTACTTTCTTTCCATGTCTAAGTTAGAGCAGCGGCTATTGGGGAGATACATGTGCCTCTGGAGGGAGCATTGTGTTGGAAACAAAACCCCACTGAGATGAGAAATTATTTTTATTCGGAAGGTTGTGAACTTTTCGAATTCTCTATCATAGAGCCCTATGAAAGATCAGTGTTTTACTATGTTTAAAGTAAAGGTTGATAATTTTTTGATCATCACTGGTATAAAGAGTTGTGGAAATAGTTCATTCATCCATGATCACCTTGAATGGTGAAGCAGCTTTGACAGGCTGAATGGTCTACTCATATTCCTTTGTTCCTGTGACAGCGTGGAAACAGACCCTTTGGTCCAACCAGTACATGCAGAACATAATCCCAAACTAGATAAGTCCCTGCCTGCTCTTGGCCCATATCCCTCCAAACCTTACCTGTTCATGTACTTATCCAAATGTCTTTTAAACTTTGTAATTGTGCCCACATCCAGCACTTCCTCAGGAAGTTCATTCCACACGTGAACCACCCTCTGTGTAAAAAGATTGTCCCTCAGGCCTTTTCTAAATCTGTCTCCTCTCATCTTAAAAATTATTCTTGAAATACTCGCATCCTAGGGAAAAGACACCTACCATTAATTCTATCTATTCTCCTCATGACATTATAAATCTCTATAAGGTCACTTCTCAACTTTCCATGCTCCAGCAAAAAAAATTTCCCAGCCTATCCAGCCTTTCTTTATAACTGAAACCTTCCATACCCGTCAACATCCTCGTAAATCTCTTCTGTACCTTTTCCAGCTTAATAATACACTTCCTATAACTTGGTGACTAGAACTGGACACAGTATTCCAGAAGTGGCCTCATGTCCTGCACAACCTCAAAATGATATCCCAATTCTTATACTCAAAATACTGAGCAACCGAATACTTACAGTTCAGGGTCTGAGGAAATCAGTCCCGTGACCTTGCATAGCCTATGAGATCTTATATTGTCTTTGTGAATAATGGCCCATGGGTGACACTTTTAAAGTCACCTATGATCACTTTTACTTCACAGAGATGACTATCTTCAAACTGCGATGACCAATCATTGCTTGCGACCAGTATTTCACGTACTATGTATTGTGATTATTGATATCTTTGACTTGGTCAATGCAGCTGCCTGATTTGTGCAATTGGCCATAAGGAATAGGAACAGGAGTAGGCCATTCGGCCCCTCAATCCTGCTCTGTCATGCAATAGAATCATAGCTGCTCTGACATTCTTTATTTCCACTTTCCTGTGTTTCTCCTGTCATCCTCGATGCCCCTACTGATCACGAACCTGTCTATCTCAGCCCTACAAAGACACAAGGACTCTCTGTGGTAAGGAGTTCCATAGAATCCCAGTCTCAGTCTTAAATTGATACCTCTGTATTCTGGGAAATGGTCCCTGGTCCTGGACTCTCCCATGAGGGGAAACATCCTCTCGTTTCTTTCAAGGGCCTCATATTGCTCACCAGTGTGCTCAGACAGAAAATGAAATATTCACTCAGGCCACTCCAGGTGTGCCTGCAGCCATTTTCCATTTCCAATGTGCATTTCGGATTTACAGGGCCATAGAAGGCAATGTAGGTTGTACTTGGCACAGGCAGTCCCGGACTCATCATCCCTTACCCACCCTCTCCAAACTGGAATGTTCCTTTCTTCCTGTTGACTCCATCAGTATTGATTTTCCATAAGTTCTTACACACCGTTTTGAATTAAGGTTTCATTTCCCAATAGCTCCAGCTCTACAGCTTTGCAGTTGATGCTGCACTGTCCCACTGTTGAAGCTAGGTTGACTTGACTTGTCAATGACTGCCCCTGTGCCACAGCAGCCCAAGTCCTTTAACACAATATTTCAAATGTTGACTTGCTCGTCTCTGCAATTATTGTTTCTTCTACATCCCAGCATACAGCCACCGATCTTCACAATTAACCTCCTCAACTTACCCACTCCAGCAGTGGTCCCTGATTTGACTTGGGTTGAGTTGTCCCTCATGTTGACCATAACTGATCGCACCCCTGCCTGACTGATTCACTGTGAATTGCCAGATTGGTTACATTGGATCTGCAGGACTGATCATGGCCCATTCCACAGAATGTTGTGATACAGACCCTCTGACCTTATCCACTGCAAAGTGGCTGCCTGACTGTGTTCAAAGCCCTGAACTGAGAATCCGAGGCTGCCCTTGAATGACTGTGTCAGGGCCTTCTTTACTGAAGGCTGTCTCTGTTGGCCTGGTTGAGGACTTTGAGTCATGCATGCATGTATGCATTTGGATGTAGGAGTGGAAGAGTGGATTAGTAAGTTCGTGGACAATACGAAGGTGGATCGAGTTGTGAATCGGAGGGCTGTGGATCGGAGGGCTGTTCTAGGTTACAAAGGGACATTGATAGGATGCAGAGCTGGGCTGATAAGTGGCAGATGGAGTTTAACCCTAAAAAGTGTGAGGTGATCCATCTTGGAAGGACAAACTTGAAAGCAGAATACAGGGTTAACGGAAAGAGTCTTGGCAGTGTGGACGAGCAGAGGGATCTTGGGGGTTCATGTCCACAGTTCCCTGAAAGCTGCCACCTAGGTGGATAGAGTTGTTAAGAAGGTGTATGGTGTGTTACCTTTCATTAATAGAGGGATTGAGTTCAAAAGCCATGAGGTTATGCTCCAGCTATACAAAATCCTGGTTTAGCCACATCTGGAGTATTGTGTCCAGTTCTGGTCACCTCATTACAGGAAAGTTGTAGCAGAGTTGGAAAAGGTGCAGAGGAGATTTACCAGGATGTTGCCTGGAATGGAGGGAAGGTCTTAAGAGGAAAGGTTGAGAGAGCTATGGCTTTTCTCTTTAGAATGACGAAGGATGAGAGGAGACTTGATGGAGGTGTACAAAATGATCAGAGGTATAAATGGACAGCCAGAGATTTTTTCCTAGGGTGGAGGTAGCTATTCTGAGGGGGCATAGTTTTAAAGTGAGTGGAGGTAGATATAGGTGAGACATCAGAGGTAGGTTCTTTACTCAGAGAGTGGTAGGGGCGTGGAATGCATTGCCGAAGAGGGTAGTGGAATCGGCCTCATTAGAGGCATTTAAGCAGCTATTAGATAGACATATGGATGATAGTATAAGGTAGTGGTGGAACTTAGATAGACTTTAGGTTTAGGGTAAAAGTTCGGCACAACATTGTGGGCCGAAGGGCCTGTACTGTGCTGTACTGTTCTATGTTCTATGTTCCATATTTTCCATGCAAATGCTGCTGACACATACTGCAGATGTGACATTGAGGTAGCACACTGCCATACAGCAACATGTCTATCCCCTTAACTGATCGGTGCTGGCAAACATGACAAGCTGCCTGGCTTGGTGAGCGTGCTAAACAGCAAGGCAAGACAGAAGTAGGGAGAGCCTCTGGCTGAAGGTCAATGTACAAAAAGGTAAGGCAAAGATGCTGTGAGAATCCAGGCAGGAGCAAAATGAGTGAGTGACAAAAGAGCAAGTGAGGAGCACAGAGATGTAGCCAACCTGTGAGCTGGGTGCCTGTCCCTGTCCAGCCTGTGAGCTGGGTGCCTGTCCCTGTCCAGCATTACAATGAAAGGTGCCAGAGGAGAGCACTCCTAAGTGTGCTGTAAGTTGGTGGGAGATGTGCCAAGAGAGTGCGGTGAGGCTGGTGCTTGTCCAATGCCAATGTCTGTGGATGGTCCGAATGTGTAGTGCAGGCAGTCATAACCCATCCAGGGTGGCCCACAATGTTGGTGCCTGCTGGCTATGACAAAGGACTAGACGTGAGCTGGAAACACCAGGTAGCCGTTCTGACTTTTACATGGGGAATTCATGCCTAGAACCAAGCAGTAGAGAAGAGGCCCTTTGGCCCATCAAGTCTGTACCGCCAAAAATATGCTGCTACCAACGCTTTGCCACACTCTAGATTTTGACCTGTATCTGGTGGGTGAGAGAATGGGAAAGTACGTATGAATGAGGCAAGATTAGGTAATAATGGTAATGAGCCTCTTACTGCTCTCTAGCAAGATTCCTGTGTCACTGTTCAACCCTTGGTTGGAAATGCAAATATTTTCCTCTTGACAAGGAGAATCTAATTTCTGCTGATCACACCTGACTCTCCACTGCCCACATGGGTCAGTGGTTGTGAAGATTCCACTCTGTGAGTCTGCCCCTTTGTTTATGCTACAACTGAACTGTCTGATTCTGGCCTTTGTTCCCCAACAGACTATAGGTAGGTCTGCGTGGCTCCCCATCACTATGAGATAGCCTTGGCACACAAGGTTAAGGATAATCCAAAGAGATTCTACAAATACGTTAAGAGCAAAAGAGCAGCGAGAGAGAGAATAGAGTGTCTTAAAGTTCAACAAGGTCATCATTGCGTTGAACCTCAGGAGATGGGAGAGATATTAAATGAATATTTCCTGTTAGTTTTTACTGTGGGGAAAGAAATGGAGGCTAGAGAACTTGGGGAAATAATTATCGATGTTTTGAAAACAGTTCACAATACAGAAGAGCAAGTGCTGGAGGTCTTAGAAAACATAAAGATAGATAAATCTCCAGGACCTGATCAAGTGTATCACAGGATGTTGTGGAAAGTTAGGGAGCAAATTGCGGGGCCCCTTGCAGAAATATTTGTATCATCTATAATCAAGGGCGAAGTGCCAGAGGACTGGAGGATGTCTAACATTTTGCCTTTATTTAAGAAAAACTGTAAGGAGAAGCCTTGGACCCACAGACCTGTGAGTCTGACATTGGTTGTGGGAAAGTTGTTGGAGGTGATTTTGAAATTGACATGCATTTGGAGAGTCAAGGAATGATAAGGGATAACCATTACGGTTTTGTATGAGGGAAATCATGTCTCACAAACTTGATTGAGTTTTTTGAGAAATGAACCAAAAAGATTGATGAGGGCAGAGCAGTTGACGTTGTTTACCTGGATTTTAGTAAAGCCTTTGATAAAGTTCTGCATGGTAGACTAATTAATAAAGTTAGATCACATGGGATTCAGAGTAAGCTTGCCAATTGGATACAAAGAGATAACAAGGTATAGAGCTGGATGAACACAGCAGGCCAAGCAGCATCAGAGAAGCAGGAAGGCTGACGTTT
>JAHRHZ010000129.1:1946989-1958161 GCA_024137785.1 Ginglymostoma cirratum
TTATAAAAATGACAAACAGCAGTGGTCCCAAAACAGATCCTTGTGGCACACCACTAGTAACCGGACTCCAGGCTGAATATTTTCCACCAACCACCACTCTTTGCCATCTTTCAGAAAGCCAGTTTCTAATCCAAACTGCTAAATCTCCCTCAATCCCATGCCTCCGCATTTTCTCCAATAGCCTACCATGTGGAACCTTACCAAAGGCTTTACTGAAGTCCGTGTACACCACGTCAACTGCCCTACCCTCATCCAAGTGCTTGGTCACCTTCTCAAAAAACTCAATGAGGTTTGTGAGACACGACCTGCCCTTGACGAATCCATGTTGACTATCTCCAATCAAATTGTTGCTTGCTAGATGATTATAAATCCTATCTCTTATAATCCTTTCCAAAACTTTTCCTACAACAGGTGTAAGGCTCACTGGTCTATAATTACCTGGGTCATCTCTACTGCCCTTCTTGAACAAGGGCACAACATTTGCAATCCTCCAGTCCTCTAGTACGAAACGTGTAGACAATGACGATTCCGGTCACCGCTGACAATGTCAGACTATGGTCACAAGAAGATTCTGTCCTAGTGAAACCAGCTCATGTGATGGTGATGTGGGAAACAAAAGGGCCATCACAACCAGAATTGAAACTTTTCTGGACCCAGAGAGACCAGATCATAGCAGAAGACAGCATTTTATTATGGAGAGCAAGAATGATTGATTGTCCTGAGCAAAGGTCCCTGCCAGATACTGGCTGAACTCTAAGGTCATCCAGTGATTTCCAAAATGAAAATGTTGGAAAGAAGTTGTGTCTGGTGGGCAGGATTGGATGCTGATATAGCAGTGTTGGTGCGGCAGTGCCTAGAGTGCCAATGAGGACAAATTACCGCCAGCAGCTCCCCCATATTCAAGGGAATGGCCGAGTAAATGCTGGACTCAGCCTTTTCATGGGCTCTGTTTTTAGTCACTGTGGTTGCCCACTCTAAGTGGCTGGATGTGCATAGAGCTCATCCCTTAAACAGGGGCGATGGTTGAAAAGTGGCTAGCATCTTTTGCAATACACAAACTCCCAGAATTGTTGGTCATAGACAATCAGACATTTACCAGCAGGGAATTTGAGAATTTCCTAAAACAAAGATGATATTCAGCATGTAAGGACAGCTCTTTACCATCCATTGTCCAATGATCTGGCAGAAAGAGCAGTCCAAATTTTGAAGGGAGGCTTTAAGAAACAGCTCCATCCCCGCCTCTTCGACTTGTCTGCCTCCTCTCCACCTATCCTCTCCTCTATCCGCCTCCCTCTCTCTCCCTATTTATTTCAGAACCCTCTTCCCCTCCCCCATTTCTGATGAAGGGTTTAGGCCCGAAACGTCAAGTTTTCCTGCTCCTATGATGCTGCTTGACCTGCTGTGTTCATCCAGCCCCATGCTTGTTATCTCTTAAGAAACAGCCTACAGCTTCAGTCAATACCAAGCTGTCCCTGTTCTTCACTTAATTACAGGGATGGCTCCAGCAGAGTTGCTAATGGGAAGACGACTCCACACCAGGTTAAGCCTGATCTTCCCGAATGGGGAGGGGGGTTGGTGGTGGTGAAACAGTATCAGGAATGCCAATGCTGGGTATAAGACTCCTCTAACAGGAGAGGCAGTTTACTTCAAGGACTGAAGTTTGGTGTCAAAACCGCAGAAATGGCCCTGCATGGGCGAGGGGCATGGTTGACACAAGATCATGTCCTATAATGTACAAAGTTTGAGTAGGAAAGGCCGTTATGCACATGGACTACATAAAACCTTGCAAATGGAGCAGGAGCCAAACATACCCGGCCCCTCAGAACAGCCAGAAAGGCTGTTGGAACCCATGGGTTCTTCCCCCTCTACCTACTGAAAAAACCCAAGGGTGAGATGGATATGGCAGATGCAACTAACGTTACCACAGGAAGAATACTGGCGGAGACCACCTTGCACCCGGAGGGTTTATGATCCAGTACATACCGCCAATATCCACGGCAGAGTCGGAGGAACCAGACCAGGTGTGAAAACCCCCCTAGTCTGGACTTAGAGGGGAAGGGATAGTGATTGGATCGAGGTCAAGCAGGTGGATTTTATAGAATAACGTCCATCAAGGGATCAGATTAACAGCCCCAATCAGGGTGTCCTCGCTCAGATATAAAGTGTCAGGGTTGGGTTTACTCCAGGAGCTGTCATTGAGCTAGCTGAGTCAGTGTCCTCTACTATGTGCATCTAATTAAGGAGAGACTAGGTGACTACATACTGGCCTTCATGGAGTTATTTCATGGACCTTCACCGATAATTGCACAACTCCTTAGATATTGAAGCAGTGCATGTTCAAGTGCAGCAAGATCTAACAATATCCAGGTTTAGGCTGACAAGTGGAAAGTGACATTCTTGCCACACAAGGATCAGACCACAACCATCTCAAACAAGAGAAGCTAACCATTTTCCCTATGACATTCGACGATACTATCAACACTTGCCTGGATAAATACAATTCCTAATCAGCAAGCTGCTCGACACCAACCGTTGACTGATCAGCACTACATTCACAAAGATCCACTCTTTTCACCACTGACACTCACTTTACACTTGGGTTCAAAATTCAAAATGGATCCCAGTGAGTGCGAGATAAAATGATAAGAGAAGTCAACTCAGTCATTGCTGAACACTTTGGAATTCCATCAGCAATCTGCACTCTGGGTAGGGTTTAGGGTTGAACTGAGTGGAGAATGGGATTTGAATTGATAGCACCATTAGACCACAGAATACAGCAGCAGAATTAGGCCATTCAGCCCATCAAGTCTGCTTCACCATTCGCTTTATGGCCAATTATATTTCTCAATCCCCTTTCTCCTGCCTTCTCCCAGTAACCCTTGATCCCCTTACTGATCAAGGATCATTCTCTGTCGTAAATGCACTCTGTCTTCTGTGGCAATGAGATCCAAGATTCACCACTCTCTGGCTGAAGAAAATCCTTCCCATTTTAGTTCTAAAGAGTTGTCCCTTCACTCCAAGTCAGTGACCTTGGGGCCTAGTCTCTAGCCATCTTTTCCACATCAACTCTATTCAGCGCTTGCAGTATTCTATAAGATTCAGAAACTTAACCTCCTCTTCTTTCTCAACTTGACTGAGTACAGATTCAGAACCCTCAATGCTCCTCAAATGACAAGCCATTATCCCAGGCTCATTTTTGTAAACTTCTACTGCCAAGGCCAGAAAATCCCTCCTTAATTATGGGACCCAAAACAGCTCAATATTCAAAATGCAATCTGACCACAGCCTTGTACAGCTTCAGCAGTATATCCCTGGTCTTGTACTCTAGCCCTCCTTGAGATGAATACTAATATCGCATTTGTCTTCCTAACTGCAAACTGAACCTGCATGTTAACCTGAAGAAGTCCAAGTTCAGGATTCTCTTAGTCCCTTTGTGCTTCAAACTTCTGAAGCCTTTTCCCATTTAGAAATTAGTCTATACCTTTTTTATTCTTCCTACCAAAGTGCATAACCTCTCTCTCTTTCCACATCGTATTCCATCTGCCAGTTTTTTGCCCACTCTCCTAGCCTGTCTAATTTCTTCTGTAGCCTCTCCACCTATCTTTGCATCACCTGCAAACTTAGAAAGAATACCCACCTTTCCTTCACCCAGATCATTAGTGTATTATAATATGAATAGTTGTGGTCCCAGCACTGACCCCTGTGGAACTCCACTAGTCACTGGTTGTCACCCTAGCAAAAACCTTATTAACCCCACTTTCTTCCTTCTGCCAGTACTGTGCCCCTAATACCATGGGCTCTTTATCTTAATTAGCAGCCTCCTGAGCAGCACCTTATCAAAGACCTTCTGGAAATCCAAATATATCACATCCACTGGCTCTCCATTGCTTGTTACAACCTCAATGAATTCTAACAAATCTGTCAGGCATAACCTCCCCTTGATGAAGCCAAACTGTTTTAGCCTTATTTTACCATGCACTTCTAAATACTCTGCAATCTCATTGTTAATAATGGACTCTTAGAATCTTACCAGACCTGAAGTCCGGCTAACCAGATTTTGTATTCTGGTCTTCTGCCTCTCTCCCTTCTTAAACATTAGCCATTTTTCTAATCCTCTAGGACCCTCCCTGACGGCAACAATTCTGCAAAGAACACCACCAATGCTTCCACAATCTCCTCAGCCATCTCCTTCAGAACTTGGGGGTATAGTCCATCTGGGCCCAGTGATTTATTTGCCTTCAGACTTTTTAGCTTCCCAAGCAACTTCTCCTTAGTTACAACCACTGCACTCATCCCTGTCCCTTGGCTCTCGAAGTTCTGAGCACAGCCAGAGATATGTGGGCTGAATTGATAGAGTCATAGAATAATACAGCATGGAAATGGGCTTTTAGGCCCAAACTGGTCCATGCTGACCATGGTGCCCACTCAGCTAGTTCCAATTACCCGCATTTGGTCCATATCCCTCTAAACTCTTCTCATGCATGCACTTATCCAAATGTTTTTAAAATGTTGCTATTGTACCTGCCTCAACCACTTTCTCCGTCAGCCCATTCCATATACACACCAGTCTCTGCGTGAAGAAGTCGCCCCTCAGGTGCTTCTCAAATCTCTCCGCTCTCACCTTAAACCTGTGCCCTCTAGTTTTCAATTCCCCAGCCCTGGGAAAAAGACTATATGCATTCATCCTATCTATGCCCCTCATGATTTTATACACTGCAGTAAGCTCACTCCTCATTCTCCTACATTCCAAAGAATAAACTGTCTCCTTCTCTTCTGCCATTTCCACAATTGCCTGAACACATAATGGGGTAAATGGGAGGTAATGACTATGTAGTCAAACAGAATGCTACAGAAGCTGACAGCCACTAGCCCTCAACATTCAAGCATTGTCTGAGTTTAAATGGGCCTCTCAAGCTGAGACTGTCCATCAGCTAAACCCCAGCACACTCAACTGAACATCGCAACCCCCTTTTGGGGATGGAACTGATATTAGGTTCCTGCAGGTCCCCTGAAGATTTTGTTTGACACCTTCAAAAGTGTCAAATGTCTGTTGCAGTATGAAGCTGGCTGTTAAATCTGAAACTCACTGCTGGTGTTCTGCTTGGAGCTGTGCTTTTCTCTGTGCCTCCTGTTGTCTCTGCTTCTCCAGGAGCTTTTTGGCTTTTTCTCGCTGGATCTCCTTCCTCTTCTGATATTCGAGCTCTTCGGCTTCTTTCCGTTTCCGATTATAGTCTTCTTTCTTAGCCTGCAGAAGGAAAAAAGCAGTTTAATGTGAAACATTCAATCTGGGCATGAATTAGGTGAAAAAGGTACAGGCTCCATTTGTGATACAGGAGAGAGAGGTGGCTGTGGGTATGTATGAGGATCTATGAGGTATATGAAAGGTATTGGGGTATATAGTCTTGGACATAAGCATACAGAATGGGTGAGGGGCACAGGCTGCGTAGAATTTATAAGCACTGGCTAATTGTGAAATATTGGAGTACAGCTGGTGTATGAGATACTGGGGACAGGGTGAGCATGGGATATGCAGGCTGAATGTGGATATTGGGGACATGTTGGCTTTGGGATTTTTGGGTCTGGCTAGATGTGGGATACTGCAGGAAGTGGTTGGCGAGAGAGACTGAGTTCAAGCTGGGTGTGGGATAGAGGGATGAAAGCTGAATGTGTGATATTAGTTTGGAGATTGGGAATGTGGTACAGATGTACAGGCTGGGAATGGAATGTAGGGCCTGTTGGGGGGGGTGACCCATACCTGTCCAAAAAAGTGACCTGTTCCTGCCTATACTAAGTGGCCCATGCCTGCTTACAAAATGGCACACAGAAACCACGCAAAACTAAACATCCTGCTCACACAAAACATAACGGTACCATTGAATGGGACCACTCCAAGATCAGTAAAGGGGCCCTGCAAGCAACCATCTGAGATAGGTCTGATAAAAGGATGGTTAAAGATAGCCAAGCAACGTATTCCAGCTTCATTAATGAAATGAGACAATAAGGACTGCAGATGCTGGAAGCTAGAGTCAATAAATGTGGAGCTGGAAAAGCACAGCTGGTCAGACAGCATCTGAGGAGCAGGAAAGTCAATGTTTCAGGCTGAAACCCCTCATCAGGACTGGGGGAGGGGAGTCCAGAAATAAAGAGGGAGGTGGTAGGGCTGGGAGAGAGTAGGTGGGATGGAGATAGTTGGATGCAGGTAGGTGGTTATTGTGGTTGGTCAGTGGGAAAGGTGGAGACGATAGGTGAGTCAGGAGATGGACAGGGTGGGGGTGGAGAAGATTTTAAGCGGGTGAAGTCAATATTAAGGCCAATGGGTTATTAGCTCCCAAGGCAAAATATCAGGTGTTGTTCCTCCAGTTTACGTTTGGCCTCACTCTGATAGTGGAAGAGAGCAAGGATGGACATGTCACCAGGGGAGTGGGAGGGGGAGTTAAAGTGGATGGCAACAGGAAGGTCAGGTTGGTTGGTGTGTGCAGAGCCAGGTGCTCTGTGAACCAGTCCCCTAGTCTGCGTTCCTTTGCCGACCCCCTCTCCCAACTCCAGCAAATTCCATCTTCCTGAACACCCCCTCCTGGCCACCTATGCTCCCTCAACCTCTTCATCTCCAACAGCCACTGCAACATCAATCACCAACTCTCTGACACTTCCTCCTACCATCCCCTCGATCACGACCCCACCTCTGATTACCAAGCCATCGACAACACCATCGCCGTGGGATATCTCCCATCCATAGCCTCCAACCTGATAATTCCCCAATCCTGCCCCGCCCATTTCTATCTCCTTCCCAAAATCCATAAACCCAACAGCCCCAGTCCGCCCACTGTCTCTGCCTGCTCCTGCCCCACCGAGCCCATCTCCTCCTACCTCGACTCCATTCTCACCCCTTTGGTCCAGGAACTCCTGACATTTGGGACATGACCCAGCCCTCCACCTTTTCCAAAACTTTCAATTCCCTGGCCCCCAACACCTCATCTTCACCATGGATGTTCAGTTCCTGTAGACCTGTATCCCCCACAAGGATGGCCTAAAAGCCCTCCACTTCTTCCTCGCCTATAGGCCTAACCAGTCCCCCTCCACCAACACACTCATTCGCTTGGCGGAACTAGTTCTCATCCTCAACAAATTTTTCCTTTGATTCTTCCCATTTCCTGCAAACAGACGTGTGGCCATGGACAACTGCACGGGCCCAAGCTATGCCTGCGTCTAAGGTTTTGGAGTAGATATGCCTGCCTCTTTGTAGTGGAGATGATGTGGAGGTGCTGGTGTCTAAAATTTGATGTTTATTTGAAAGTGAGAAGTGGAGGCGTGGGGAAGATCTTGACAAGGTGCTCATCATCATTGATAATGTGTTGAAGGCAGAGAAGAACATGCCATTGTTTCTCCACTCCTCAGCAGTGGTGTAACCCTTTGATCTTTTCCCTTTAATTTCTGTGTCTGATATTACCTCTCTCACCAACACCTGAAGGATGAGTGAGGCTCTGAAAGCTTGTGTTTACAAATAGTCCAAACAGGTTTATAACCTGGTGTCGTGTGATTTCTGACCTGGCCGCTTAGTAGGATTCATGGAACAGTCCCTCGTCAATAACTACAGCAGCACTGTCCCTCACCTCTTCCTCTGCCACATTAGTGACTGTATCAGTGTTGCCTTGTGCTCCTGCGACGAGCTTGAACCTTTCATCAACACCTTCCACCGTGCCCTCAAATTCTCAGGACCGTTTCTAACACCTCCCTCCCCTTCCTGGTCCTCTCCATCTCCGTCTCCGGTAACCGACTCACCACTGATATCCATTTCAAATCCACTAACTCCCAAAGTTACCTCCACCATCCTGCAAAAATTCTATCCTATAGTCACACTTGCTCTGCCTCCGCTGATTCTGCTCCCAGGATGAAGCGGTCTTCTCTGGGACTTTCCAGATATCCTACTACTTGAGGGACCGTAGATCCCCCTCCTGTTATTAAGGATGCCCTCAACCGAATCGGTCCACTTTTCCCATGGTTCAGCCCTCAAGCCCTCTTCCCCCCGCCTCCAACAACAGTAAGGATAGAGTCCCCTTAGTCCTTTCATACCACCCCATCAACCTCCGAATACAACATGTTGTCCTCTGACATTTCTGCCACCTACAATCAGACCCCACCACCAAAAAGATATTCACCTTTGCAGCTCTGTCCGCTTTCCGCAGGGACTGTTCACTCTGCGACTCCCTCATCAGCTCCACACTCCCCACCAACTCCTCCCACACCTGGTACCTTTCCCTGCAACTGCAGGAGGTGCTACACCTGCCCTCTCACCTCTGTCGAAGGCCCCAAACAATCCTTCCAAATCTGGCACTTCATCTAATCTCATCTACTCCATCAGTTGCTCCCGATGTGGTCTCCTCTATATCAGGGAGACCAAATGCAAACTCAGGGACTCGTTTGCATGCACCAACCAACCTGACCTTCCGGTTGCCATGCACTTTAACTCGCCCCTCCCACTCCCCGGGTGACAGTCCATCCTTGGCCTTCTCCATTGTCAGAGTGAGGGCAGACGTAAACTGGACAAACAACACTGATACTTACAGCCCTTTTTGACTTTACCTTATTAACTTCGCCAGCTTCAAAATCTCTCCACCCCCAACCTATCCACTCCGTCCTTCCTACTGACCAACCACAATAACCCTCTACTGCATCCAACTAGCTCCATCGCACCTACTCAGTCCCCTCCCTCTCCTCAGTCCCATTGAAGGGTTTTGGCCTAAAACATCGACTTCCCTTCTCCTCAGATGCTGCCTGACCTTCATTTATGAAAGGATGATTGTCCTAGTAAATGAATAACACCAGACGTGAGTCTCAGCCTATGGACCAGCCAGATTAACTCCCGAGAGATAACAAGGCATAGAGCTGGATGAACAGCAGGCCAAGCAGCATCAGAGCAGGAAGGCTGACATTTCAGGCCTAGACCCTTCTTCAGGAAGGAGAAATGCCTTCTCTTACACGCTGAACAATATGGATTGTTCACAGCCCATTAATTACAAAGTGCTAACGGTAGAAGTAGCTGCATAATTTTACACGTTATAACTAACTTTATAACAGAAATTAACCTTATTGCAATTAGTTAAAACTAAGTGACTTTTGAACTTTTACATATATAATTGAGACAGAGAAATATAAAAGGAATAAATGAATTTGATAAAGATAAGCACATGAAATACAATTCAAGCTGTCCTCAGAGAGAAGGAAGCCCGAGACAGATCTGATGGAGTATCGTCAATAACTTTGGAATGTGAACGAATAGGATGTATAGAAAGGTCCCAAGGCCTGGGCACTACAATGTCTGTGAAATGCCACAAAATCATGGGAATCTGGGGCTGTCCATAGGGATGCCCATCACTGATTAGTTATCCCACGGAATTGGGTGTGTGGTTTAAGGGGGAAGGACAGTGTCCATGCTGTACTTGATCACTAACACAAAATGCATAAAAATACTGTATTTCACTGTGAAGGTTAGAGTTTGTAATTGATCGCTCTTCTGATCTGAGCCAAAGATTAAGGGAAAAATTGCTTTCTCATGTTGAGGCGTGATTTGGGGAAGATCCTTTGGCCCTTTCCCTGCATCAACCGGTTTCTGCTTGAATAAAAGTCTTCCATGTGCCTGAATCCTGCCCGAGAGCGCAAGGTAAAGAGGGGACCCACGAGTCCTGTGCCAGAGAGTGCGGGTGAAGAATCACCGGGAGTCTTGGGCAACAGACAGTTGTGAAAAAAGAAGAGTGTGGCATGGTGCCTTATCACAAAAGACATGTGGTAAAAAAGGGATTGAAAATACTTGGGCAAAAAAATAGTAACAATAAATAGAAGCAGCAGACTTGGTTGGGAGGGAATCTGGCAGAATGGCAGAGAAGGACTAGGGAAAAGCCTATTGGGGTCCAGACCAGTCCATGTGCAGACGGCGTTTTAAAACAAAAGACAGAGACAACCTGCAGTAGTCATAAGTGAGAAAGAGAGAGAGGAACACTGACTCTTTGCTAGTTCACTGAACTTTGTAGCAGGGTTAACTCTTTGCGGTCTGGTTTGAATACACCTTTGCTTGTTGGTTGCTAGTGTCATCTTGTGCAACTTATACGTTTTTGATCCCTGGAGCTTGAGATCTAGAGGATGCATTGAAGTTAATCTGCATTTTAGGAATGTACGGTGATTTAAAAGTGTGGTGTGCCAGTGTAAGTATGGGACTTGTAGGGTTAATGAGATGTCAGTTTAAGAAACTGTCAGTGGTTGTGCTAAGCACAAGTCTGCAATGAAATGTTGCCTTAAAAAGTTGGTTTGTAAAGCTTGGTAAAAATTTACTTTTAAGAATTGGCTCTGTGTTGTGTTTGAATTTGGGTAAATTTTGATTTCAGAAATTACCATGTTTGGAATTTCATTTACTGACCAGAAATGAACATCCAAATACTGTTTTAACACAAGTGAATCTTTAACTCTGGATGATAAGATTTGCTCTTCCTAAATGTACTGTGATGTGAAAATATGCAAATAGTAGGAAATTTGGAATCATGGAAATGCAATTCTCTTTGAACAAAAATCTAATATTATGTTCTAAAATCTGAGAAATCTGATAGACGAATTAGAAAAAGTAAACTTAATAGAGGTGGTTTTGTTTTTCTTAAGAAGTGTAACACTTACTTTCTTACAGGACGGGGAAAATGATGGATGATGTAATTATGTGCGAGAGTTTATACCCCACCTCCTTTTTACATCTGTAGATCAATACTAATTAACCCATTCTGCTTGACATAGAATGGATGGATACTTTTAGAAATTTTGAGTTCATGTATGATGTTATTTTACTGTTCCTGGGTGAAATAATCTGTGGATAGAGCACTGGTTGATTAAAAACAAAACATCACACACAAATTAATAAAGTACTTAATTGGGCTATGAAGGCAAAAAATAACCAAGAAACTAGCAGCAGTTGTTACAGGAGCCTGCCCAAAACAGCTAAAAAGGAGAGACAGTGAGAGCTGGAGCGAGAGTGAGAGCGAAATAAGGTGTAGACACAGCAGGCCAAGCAGCATCAGAGAAGCAGGAAGGCTGACGTTTCGGGCCTAGACTCTTCTTCAGAAATCATTTGTATAGGTGTGTAAGTTTTTGAAAGAATTAAAGCTGTATGGTGCTTTTAGCACCACCTAAACTGAT